>JAFLJL010018695.1:0-25943 GCA_018398815.1 Conus ventricosus | reverse complement strand
GATCAAAACCTCATGTTTATTTCACAAGGTTACTCCTGTCGTAATCTTGTCAGAAGCCTCTGTCGGATCTGGAGGAACATGGAAGATTCCCGCAAAGGTGGTGGAGATGTAGTATATAGATGTCAGTTGTCTTTTTTTTAATAGATAAATGAAATGAATTTAGCAGTTGAAGTAATTGTTCGACTACCATCATGATGGATTTTGCATTTCAGTTTTTGCGTTTTGATATCTAAATATAGTTGTAGGTAATTGAAAATTTTCTTTTTTAGTTGTGACTTGTGTGTTTAAACAAATGATTAACTAATTCAATAAAACCTTTTGTTCAGATCCAAGCTGCCAATGGAGATGTTACGATCACCAATGATGGAGCAACAATTCTCAAGCAAATGCAGGTCTTGCATCCAGCTGCCAAATGGTATGAATTTCTTTTTCATGTTCTGTGCATATGCCGCAAATTATGCATCTGCAGGTTTCAATTTACTGCCTTTTTTTTTTTTTAAATTGAAAAATTGCATACAGACACTTCAATCAAAGATGATACAGGGAAGGTCAAGTGAAGAATCTGAATTTGTTGCATTCCTGTAAAAGGTTTGTGTGTTTGTGATGCATCCTGAGATGTTTGGCATTAGATTACATGTAAATAGTACACTTAGCAGGCATGCCTACCGTCTCGCTGTAGCCGTATTTGTCCCTGAAAATAAAGAAAATGAGCAGGGCGTCCCGGAAATACGGGTTTTGCGTTCGCGTCCCGGAAAATTAAAAGTTCGCGAAAATGACCGCTAGGATCCGGTTCAAAGTCTCAGGCTGGCGCCAAGACGGAAGCGAATGTCCATCGCGCATGCGCGGCGCGGTCATTTCTACCCCCTGCTTCAACAATGGCGTCGAACAAGCGAAAACAAGTTTTCACCGATTCTGATTCATCTCCAAAGAATTTAAGCGCAGTCAAACGCAGCCAGACGTTTCGACAGGAGTATACAGAGTTCTGGCCTTGTATCAAGCCAGGGAGGAAAGGAGAAACGTTCGCTTTCTGCGAAGTTTGTGCATGTGATTTCTCCATCAAATCCGGTGGAAAAGACGACTGTCGGGCGGCACACACAAACTGACAAGCATAAAGCGAACATAAAAATTTCTGAAGCACAGCAACAGAATAAAAAAATCACTGGATTTTTTAACAGTGGAGTGTCAACTTCGGCCACAAAGAAGGAATCTACAGCCGTCATTCGTGCTGAAGTGATGATGGTGGACATTGTTTTGGAACAAAATTTGCCGGTCGCAACGTTGGACAAACTCAGCAAAGCAGTGAAAGTCATGTTTCCCGATTCGGAAATAGCCAAGCAGTTTCGCAAAGTCCAGGTCCGAGGGTGCACTAGAGAGACAGTACAAAGAGGCTGACCTGGCTGATCTGAAGAGTTGCCTACTACAGGTCTCTTCAGCCCTCTCAGTCTCATTAGTACAGAAAGGACTGTATTTGTACATAGTGTAATAAAGGTAGCTGTTTTTCATGCTTTTTTTTTTAGTTTGCTGTTTTTGTGTTGCTTCTGTCTGATGACCAATAATTTGCCGAATAGTTGGGTGTCCCTGAAAATTGTGTCCTTTGTCCCTGATTTTGAACATGTGTGTCCCTGAAAGAGCAATTTAGGGGTAGGCATGCCTGACTTAGGCCTCTCATGGGGTGAACAGGGGGAGGGGGTTTCTGAATGTTTGTACATATTTAGCTTACTGGCTGTGTATTATTCCTTTTTGTAGTGTGTAGTCTTAAAATTATACTATAAAGAAATTCATATATGAAATAAATTGTAGAAACATTACCTTTTTCATATCGGTTACTTTCTACATGAATAGCAAGGAGAGAGGGGTTGCAGTCTCTCCAGTACAGTGACGGTTGTTCACAGTTGAAAGCTTTACTGGCTTTCATGCCCCTTGTTTCATTAAGAATGTGTCAGAAATACATGCATGCTTGTTTGAAAAAGAACAAATGCACATAGCTTTCCATAAAGGGGCAATCCTAACCTCAGGACCAGGAGGTTTTGAGTAAACCCATTATCTTTTGTTCTGCCTGATGTATTAAGAGTGGATGTGTAAAATTTTTTTATGGTATTTTTTATTTAAGATCTGTATATTATTGAAATGGAATGAGATAGAGATTGTAGAATAAGTACACAATTCACAAACTAGTTGATGCAGCTATACTTTGTGATGTTTGATTTAATGTGAAAATCTATTTTTGCCTGGCAAAGAACACATGTGACTGAGGTGTGAGTTGACACACAAGTCATGCTGAAGTGTGCTGTGTGGCTTGGAGAGTGATATTCAGTGTTCAGGTGATACTTTCCAGCTGGTGGAGCTGTCTAAGGCTCAGGACATCGAAGCTGGAGAGGGCCCACAACATCTGTGGTTGTGCTGGCTGGAAGCTTGTTGGATGCCAGTGCAAAGCTTTTGGCTAAGGTGAGCAGATTGTATGCATGTTTGTTGTGGGAGTCTTTTAATCATGATGCCTGTGTGCAGGCATATATTTTTTGCCATGTTCTTGGCAACTAAGGATTTGGGGATGAATATTAGTTGATTATTATGAAGCTTGTTGGTGAGGAGATAGTATGAGTTGGTTGTGGTAGAGTGTTCACCGGCTACACATGCTTTTAAAGTATGTTGTACTTTGTAGAATTGCCTTCATGGGAATTCTAGGGATTTCTTTCAATATGAATTGTTGGTCCGCCTTCTTGAAATTCAATGCTGGTAATTTTTGTGGCACTGTTTGACAACCTTTTTGTTTCTGCTTTTTTTTTTTGTCACTCTATTTGAACCCTTTGTAGAAAATTTGTTGAATACTTCCTTTACTGTCATCCGCTTTTGTTTTTTGTTTTTTTTTTGTTGTCTGTGTGGACCATTTATCTACCTGTGTTCTAGAAAGCGTCAACTTTTTGGTTCTGCTCTCATACAGTTTTTATTATGCCAGCTCTTTCTCCCTTTGTTGTGATGTGATGACTACATAATGATAATGTTTGAAGTGGACACTAGCTGTTCATTCTGCTGTGTCAGTTTGCCTATGGCTTTTTCATGTATTCATGATTACGTGTATGTGCTCTATGATATTTTTTGCTGACATTGGTATTCATTTTGTTTTGAACTGGGTGATCAGTAAAGCAACATGGCTGGCACCCTCAGCACAACATGGGGTTGTCTGCCTAATTCCAAAGGTTCCAAGTCATTCCTCATCATTTTCATTTCCTTGTTTTCTGGGTTCCTATAACCTTTAGTTCCCTTGATTCCAGCATGTAGAGAAAGGAAAACAAAATGTTTGAGGTGGGATACTAATTTTGGAGACTTGCATGCTGTACATAATGTCAAACATCTTATACTGAACTGATGTGAAAAGTTGTCTGTCTCAATGTTTATACGATAGGTGATGTAACTGGTGTCAAATGGTACAAAACCAGTGTATTTAAAATATGATACAAAATGTAAGTATGATTTTTATGCGACAGTGTTATATAACACAGATTACATAATGCGCATGGACTCCAGTGTCACAGTATTGGCATCATCCTATTGATGATAAACTACACCATGTCAAATCTGTGCAAGCTGAGGCCAGTTTCTTGCTGTTTTGTTTAAATTATAGTGGCATGTACAGTATGTAGTCGGTGTAAGTCACCATGATTATGCATGCCACTATATTTTGAATTTTATTACCTGTATTGATAGTGATTACTATTTTACAACACAGGCAGTTATTGAGTCAACAAGTTTTATCATTAACATCTGGTGAAGAGAAAATATCCACATTTATTAATCAGCTTTAAATTTTGCGCAGTGTGGTCTTGAAACTTAGATGTGGTGTTACCGTGTTTTATATATATAATATGGAGAGTCCACAGGCAGTGACACCTTGGTGCAACTGAAACGGAATTGGTGGAAGTTTGTACAGCATATGCCAGGTGTACCGCCTGTAAGCTAGATTTCAAAATATGTCATGGTGGACTTGATAATGTGTGTTACCATGTCTCCTCAGCCCAGTAGAAGGAAAACAGCATTGCTGTTCTTATAGTTGACAAAGTTTCCCCTGCATAAAAACGTGAGATTTTATCATGGGCAGACGTCAAGGCAGAAGCATTGTTTGTTTACTTTTCAGTCGTATGCAACAGAAAATTATCTCAGCTTGTGATAATAACTGTGCTTTCTGTGTACAAGTTTGTGTGATTTTGTTTCTGTTTGTTTTAATATGTTTCATACATTTGTGAAAATGGGTGACTTCAAGGATTTAGATTGCAGGAAATATTTGACGATATAGTGAAGTAAATGTAAGTTTGTTCTTACAGATTTCTGTATTTTCCTCTTGAAATTATGAAGGAGATTGCTCTGCAAACTAAAAGGAGGGAAAAAAGGGAGAAAATAGTTGTGACTTTAAGTTCATCATAGTGTTTTCTTTACCAACTGGAAACTTTTGACTGTGATCCAAGTTTCATAAGTTGATAGCAGTATGTTTCTGCAGGCATTCATCCTACCATGATATCGGAGGCATTCCAGAAAGCTGCTGTCAAATGTGTCGAGTTATTGGACACTATGGTTAAGCCCTTGATCTCTCTGATAGACAGTCCCTTCTCAGCAGTGCTTCCACTTCACTGAACTCCAAGGTAAGGATTGTGCCACTCCAGTTGTGGATGTCATGACTGTAGCTTTTTTTTTCTGTCCATGAAAAAAAGACTAAACAAAATACCCTCCCCCCCAAGTAATCTTGCACACACACACACGCACACATGCACGCACGCATGCTCATGCGCACAAGTGATCCCGTATATATATCGCACATATGCTCCTGGACACATAGTTGATTTATGCACGCACGCATGCTCTCGCTGTTGATTTTAAGCAATTGATGGGCTTTTGCTCCTATTGTCAATAAAGGAAAGGCATATGCAGACGTGTGTCCATACTCTTTTGGTGCATTTGCACACCAGTTTACAATAATACTGTTCATGTTGTTCCATGTTTGCCCCAAATCCCCCAAATAGAATGTAGCATTGTGTATGCATGGTTTATATACTAGCCGGTTTCTCTTTCTTCTGTACTTGCAGTGTCACAATAAATGCTGTCAGTTTCAAAGTATCATGCTCTTGCCAGGACTGGATAGTCTCAGTTGCTGTAGGCAATTGCAAGTGCAGGAGTGCAAGTGGATTTCAAAACTTAGAAGCCTGTTTTGCTGTCTGAACCCATCATTTTTTCTGCGTGAGAATTTCTGAAAACTTTAAGTGTTTTGATTTTTATTTGAAATTGCTGCCAGCTTGGTCCATCTCATTTTCATTTTCATTTAATTTTACAATGTGATAAAATTAAACAAATCTACTGGCTTCACAAACACAGTAGTAAGTTGTACTGATGCTTTGAGTTGATGTCATCCAATCAATTCTTTTTTTCCTATGGGCTCAGTTGCTTTGTTGTCACCACATTTTTTACTTTGCCTCTGAAGTGATCATTCCTTTAGAAAAGAATGGAAACATCTGTAAAGTAACCTGTGAAGTGATCATTCCTTTGGAAAAGAATGGAAACATCGGTAAAGTATTCAAAACTGTGACTAGAGAAAGCGAAAGTGGGAAAATGGAAGTGGGGTTAAAGTACGGAAAGAAACAGGCCCAGAACATTGTTGTCTGCATTGAAAAACATGATTACATTCTCATCCTGACGATTGCATTGTGAAAACTGTTGTGCTTGGCTAGGAGTTCTCATTAATCTTAAACCCATTTGCTTTGATTTCGATACATGCTATCAGTTGAAACATACAGCTATGTAGTGATGTCTTTGAAATCTTGGGTAAGTGAAAACGTTGATGGGCTGGTGGAATATTTAAAGCAGTAGCCCAGCTGGATAGTGGTGGAAATTTTCAGACTTTTTCAGCCATGCTGGCAGTTACCTAAATCATGCTCAAATGCAGGTCATCCTCAGATGGTCCCTTTAGCTTTACAGTGAGACACTTTGCAGTAAGGACATTGTGGAAAGCAAACTATGCGTGTTCAGGGAGGGTGGTACACTGGTCTTAGGTTAGACACTCAAACAACAAACTCCAGGACCACAGATCTTCACACAACTCCAAGCAGAGTTTAAATTGTCGGGCACATTTCAGCTGTTGTGTTCACCATAGCCATACTGTCAATGTGGTTGATGTACCAGGTGGTATCCCAGTACTCCAGCCTGCTGGCGCCCATTGCTGTGGATGCTGTGCTGAAGGTCATTGACCCTGCCACCGCCACTAATGTGGACCTGAAGGACATCAAGATTGTGAAAAAGCTGGGGTAAGATGATGATTATTATTGATGACAGTAGTAGTAAAGGAACTCAGAATGACTTTAGAAACAGGGTGAAAACATCATGCTTTTGATTGGAAAAAAACACACCCTTAGTTTGATTGCGAACATGATGATGATTGTAAGTTGCTTCATTTACTGTTTACATAGAGTTCAATGGATAGAAATGGATGCTCGGTGAACATTTTTATGTTATCGACTTGTATGACATACATAGAGTTCAATGGATAGAAATGGATGCTCAGTGAACATTTTTATGTTGTCGACTTGTATGACATATGTAAGAAAGATGTTTATAAACAATGGAAAGATGAGAAAGGGCTTTCAAGTGCCAGTGTATGAGATATCTTGATTCTTGTTCATCTTCTTTTTCCCCTTTTTTTCTTTTCAAATGCTTAAGTGAAAAGAATGACTTGAGGTTGTCTCTTAAGATCTGTGGTTTAAAAAAGATTTTTTTCCAGTGCCGATACTAACCAGCCCCCATTCTAATGTCACAGACCAACAGATGCTTACTATTGTCTGTAAAGTAAAAGCCTGTAATTTGATGGAGACAGCATCTTGGTTTTGAAGATGTCACTGATTTCAGGTAGTAAAACAGAAAGGAAATGTTTAAGATGGGATAGACTTTTGAAGAGTAGAATCTTTAAAACAGTGGTTGTTGCTGACAGTGACATAAAGATCTTATTACTCAAGTATTACAATTTGATACGCTTCATAGTTGTCGGTGTACATAGTTCTGTGCAGTTGATATTGAGGGATGGGTGTTAACTTGTAGTTAAGTAACAAAGTTTTTATAAAGAATATAATTGATAATAATTGATTTAGATGTAGTTTTGAGACTAACATGTGCTTTCTTTTTCATACTTGGATTACAGTTTTTCATCTGGGGTTGTCAGAGAAGGAGATAAATTTGTTTGGTATCCTTAGTATCCAAGAGAACTTCATGAAGACATTCAAAAAGTGGGCTTGAATAGTTTTGCAAATGGTGTGTCACAGGGGACCTTCAGATCAAGATGTGTCCTAAGTAGTCCATTTTGCCATTGGTGTGTGTGTGTGAAAGGTGAATTACCAAGATCAAAGTTGTGTGTGTGAGAATACTGACAAGCCAAAGAATAGGTGGGCATAATGTCATGAACAATGCATTTTGAGCCTCTTCAGTTTTCAAGGCCATCTACTTTCTCATGTACCATCAGTTACAGACTTTGTTTTTCATGCTTTTATTTTTTTTGGCAGATGCATTTGTGTACAGTATTGCGCTGAATGTACTCACTCCAGTGTGACATGATGTGTTCGTTGGTTGTAGAGGCACCATTGATGATACAGAGCTGATTGAGGGCCTGGTGTTCAGCAGTCGTGCATCTGGAGCAGGTGGACCCTCCAAGGTGGAGAAAGCCAAGATTGGCTTCATCCAGTTCTGCATCTCACCACCCAAAACAGATGTAAGTTGACTGGTCATTTTCTGCAGTCACTTGTATGGATAGATGGTGGAAGAGAGGGAATAGGGCATAGGAGGAGAGACAGCAAAGGAACAAGTGCAATTAAAGGTTAAGCCGTTAGTTCTGTCATGAGCAGAGCTTGTGCATGGTGCATAAAAGGACTGTCATTGTATTGCAAATAGATGTTTTTGCCCCTTTTTCTGGACTTTTCAGTTTGATTAAAAAATTTTTTTTTATACATTGAACCCTCATGCATTTGCATTTTCCAGCCCAAAACTGCTCCTAGTATTTTATTTTTGTTGTTGTTGAGAAACTAATGGAATGCGGTCAGTTCACAACCCTAGTCTTGTGAATGAATCATTTCCCACACCCCATACTACTGCTAAGATTTCATTGGACGCCTCTCAGGGATGCCCATTTATTTTGACCAGCCTTGATTTAAAACAAGGTTGCAGTATGAGGGAAAGTGACGCAAGACGTGCGGCTGGTTGCGACCGTAATGAACTCCAGAGGAGACAGAGTGGCCGGATACGTGCGAAACAAATGCAAGAGGGTTGAATCTTTCATACTTGTGATCTTTTAATTTCTTATACTCTGAACTGACCATCTTTAAGTGTGATCAGCCAGTGTGACACAACATATTGTGAGTGTGGTATGTGCTAAAATGCTAATATTGGTGTAACATATTATCAATGTGCTATACTCTAGTATTATTATAAGACTCAGCTGGTCACATCTATAGTCTTTAAGGTACGACTTCATTTTGTGCCATGCAGTGTTGGAAAGATGTTTGAAAAGGGTTCATCTTTCTTCACGCCATGCTTTTTTCGAAAGATGTTTAAGAATGATCCATTTGCTCGACTTTTTCTTTCTCTCTTTACTAAGACTTCAGTTGATTTTGTTTAAACGCCAGTTTTCAGTCTTTCAGATGTATTCCCGAAGATGGAGTATGGCTGCCTTAATGGCGGGATAAAAACGGTCATACACACAAAACTCCACTGCCTTTCTATACAGGCAGTGTCCGCAGGAGCATCAGTCTGCGTACGCAGAAAGAAAGAAAAGAAAGTCTTTCAGATGGCAATTACCAGTGGTTCTGCATTATTGTTTTGCCCTAAACATGATACCTGTTATTTCCCATGGGTTTTTGCAGATGGAGAACCAGGTCATTGTATCAGACTACACCCAGATGGACCGTGTATTGCAGAGGAGCGTAATTACATCCTAGAAATTGTCAAGAAGATCAAGAAGGCTGGCTGCAATCTTCTTCTCATTCAAAAGTCCATTCTCAGGTAAGATCTCTGTCTATCTGTCTCTCCCTCTCTCCATCCTGTTCTTCCTTTCAGCCTCTGTTCTTTGCTTTCTTCCCCATGCCTGCGTACAAGTAAAAGATATGTGCTGGCAGGAATTGAGTGTTTGTGTGTTGTTGTTTTTTCTATGTAAAGTAAGTTGGTGTGAAATTAGACTGCTGTGTAATCATTCACCTCACCTCAACCCCATATACAAACAAAAAATGATTAAGCTGTTTCCTTTCCTGGCACTCTCCATGTACCCCCATAACTGGGTCATGCAAGCCAAACACACCCATCCACCCTCCCCCCTTCTCTCCCACCATACATTCTGCTGCACTATTCCCTCCACAGTCTATGATTTATGCAGACCTGTTTACCCTTACGGTTTCGCCATATTTTGTACTCGTGCTTGGTGAAAATACGATGAAGACGACAAACTAAATGAAGTACGTTTGAAAAACAAAAAATTACAGAGACTTAGTGATGGTAGGTAAAAACGAATGCCACCCCCTCCCCCCCTCCAGTTTTACAAAAGTTAGGAAAGGGTAAACATGTCTATTTATGTGTAATTTTTTGAAGGTTTCTGAATTTTCATTCATTTTTTTTCCAGAGATGCAGTATCGGATCTGGCTCTGCATTTTCTGGCCAAGATGAAAATAATGGTTGTGAAAGACATTGAGCGTGAGGATGTGGAATTTGTTTGCAAGGTGAGCATTGAAGTTTTCATTTTTTTTTTATAAGACATTCATTACCCTGATTAACGAGTGCAAATGCCTGCAGGGGTTCGATTCTTGTACCACAGAAAATACTTTTGAAAAAAGAAAATACCCATTTTGGGTAACTAGTACAGATATCTTTAGCTCAAAGTGAGACGGAGGCTATTTATCTCCTCTTTAGCTCAAAGTGAGACGGAGGCTATTTATCTCCTTTGTAACATTCCCTTGGACATCTCTTCAGGGGATGTGTGTGTGTGTGTTGATGATGATTTTGTCAAATATATCAAACAGTTTCTTGCATACAGGTCATTCAGTCAGTTGAGGTATAGAAATGGATTTCAATGTATGGAGTATATATTTTGATTGTTAATTTATTGTAATCTGATCTTAGTCAGATGATAGTCGTTTTCCTTCTGCATATGGTATTGTGAAGGGGAGGAAAAAAAATTAGCTGCTGAGATGTGGGCTTTGATACTGTGTAAAATTTTGGTTGAAAACTTCAAAATGTGTCTGTCTTCTGTCAGCTGTTCATAGTATTTGTTTAAAAAAAAAAGGCTATAGATTTTGTGTCTTAGTCCTGTACAAATCCCTGAATTCTGATCCTTCATGAAAACAGTTCCCTAGAATCTGACCCATAATTTTTTTTTTTTTGGAAGGGAAGAAAGAACTTTTTTTTTTTTAATGTATCCTGACCCTAAGTCCAATAAAAGAATTAACTGAATCCAGGCTTTTAGTCTTTTGAAAATAAATTTGTATCTTAATTCCTTGTTTTATGAAAAGAAAATCTGGATCCAGAATTTGCTCCCTGAGTCCTATAAAAAAAAATGTTGCTGAATTCCTGTTCTTAAGTGTTGCGAAAAGTATTTTTCAAAATCCTAATCTTTTATCTTGTCCATCTTTTTCTTTCGTTTCCATTATTGTTTGTCTTTTCAGACTATCACCATGACAGGTCAGAACATGGAAAGATGTCATCTCTATGAAACATAAGTTGGAAGGGACAGTTTCATAGACTAAACATGTTTAACACTAGAAGTAGTACAATTGTATAAGAGAAGAGCTAATGGACCTGTTGCCTCATTGCCTGACAAAGTAGTCGTTAGTTTTTGTCCTCTTGTGTCCAGTTCAGATCTGCCATTGGCTGTAATTTGGAATACCTCGCAGTTAATTTGAAGAGGAACCTGTTTAGAGATTCTGTATTGAGATGATTGTCTTGACATATGCATGTTGTTTCAGTTGGTGAACCTAGTGTTACGTGCTGACTGTTGAATGTTGTGGTTTTCAGACGTTAGGCTGCAGACCCATTGCCAGTCTGGATCACTTTTTACCAGAAAACCTGGGATCAGCTGAACTGGTTGAAGAGGTCCAAACAGGTTCCAGCAAAATTGTCAAGGTAACCAGAATCTATTTGTTCACTCATTAGTGGTCATATTCATTTGACTGTGATTAGTTTTTATGGGGCATTTTTCATCAGTCAGAGAGAGTGAGTTTGCTAATTGGTGCTGATCGAGGGTACAAGTGTATGTTTTGGTAGTGCTCGCATCACTCGGAGTGAGTTTGCTAATTGGTGCTGATCGAGGGTACAAGTGTATGTTTTGGTAGTGCTCGCATGAATGTAAGGCACAACGAAAAAACTCGGTAAACCCTCAACCTCTCTTTCCGCCCCCATCCCTCCCTAAAATAATTCTATGATTGCTTATGTAATCTCCACCTGAAATGTGCACAGAGCAATAATTCATTCATTCATTCTGCGTACGCAGGCTGATAACTCCTGCGGACACTCCCTGTATAGCCAGGCAGTGGAGTTTTGTGTGTATGACCCTTTTTTATCCCGCCATTAAGGCAGCCATACTCCATCTTCGGGGAAGGTGCATGCTATGTGTCACGTGTCATCCATACCAACGGCCAAACTGGCCTTCTCTTCCGAAAGTTGGTGATGGGATTTTACGTGTGTGCAAGATTTTGTGCGTGCGTTCACACACGGAACCTCGGTTTATAGTCTCATTCGAAGGACTGTGTGGGGAATGGAGTCAGAACCAATGTTAACTCTGAGGGAAAAATCCCCCTATACCGAAATTCGAACCCGCAACCCCAGGATCACGAGTCCGGCGCTCTACCAACTGAGCTATTCCGGCCCCCACACAGAGCAATAATCGCAGTAGATATGCCTTTCTGTGGCGTTCACTCCCCCACCCCCCAAGCACACACTTGCGCAAACGCACATGAACATACATACACACAAACGCACAAAAAAAACAAACCCTGTGTTTGCTTATGCACACAGCAGTAGCAGGGGATGAAAAGTGCAAATGCATGCTTACATGTATTCTTAATGATCGATAGGCGACATGCTGCGTTGAGTTGACATTAAGCCTTGTGGCTCAGTACGAAGGCAAAGTCTTGCGCACTGATTTTTTCATACTATCCATTGCACCCCCCATAGTGGACAGAAGTTGAGCTGTGAACAGTAAAGTCCTTTCCTTTTTTTTTTTTTTTTTTAAGTGTTCTGTAAATTGACATTGAAGCTGCTGCAGGGTAGTTTATGTGTGATGTTCGTCTTGTTTCCCTGAGTTGATGCTTAGCACTGCATGTGTTTGGTGCAGGCTACAGGCATTGCTAACCCAGGCCAAACTGTGACTGTGCTGATCCGTGGCTCCAACAAACTGGTTCTGGAGGAGGCTGACCGTTCTCTGCATGACGCTCTCTGTGTCATCAGATGTCTCGTCAAGAGAAGGTAAGCAAATGCCTGACTTTTCTGTTCCAGCTCTAACCTTTTTGGGATCAACCTGTGATAAATTTCTTCATCTTCATACTTTGTGCAGATAATTTAATTGACAATCTTGTTTTTTTGAGGTTCCCTGTTGGAGTCTTTTTTTTTTTTTTTTTTAAATCAAAGCAGACAAAATGAATCAGTTTCCCACAGTTGAAATTTTTTAGATGTCTTCCAATGTCTTTTGTTAGTATGACAGAAAACATCTTCCAATATCTTTAGCTAGCATGACACAAATAGACTTCATGGACTTAAGCTGCACTGGCAGTTGGACGTTGGTATTGTTCTTGTGGGTCGCCATTACATTTTGCATAAGATGTGTGCAACACACACATGATGATAACTGTATATAGCTCCCAGGTTGTTTTTGAGCTTTTCTTAACAAAAAACAAACAACAACAATAAGTTATTTTAGCTTGTTAACAATCTTAAATACATAGTTTCTGGTAACACACTGTCAGGAATGCAAATCGGATGAGCTGTTTCAGTATTCGGGTCTTTCAGGACTGAAGGTTGATGAAACTCGGTCCCTCTGCCTTAGTTGGATATAAATTCCATGTTTTTTTTTCTTTGTAAATCTCTTAAGAAAATGCCAACCACTTTTTTTTTTGCTGTTGTCTATTTTCTTTGCTTGGTTCCTGCACACGCATGATGTTGATTGTGCAGGGCCTTGATTGCTGGAGGGGAGCCCCTGAGATAGAACTGTCCATGCGCTTGGCTGCCTACTCCAACACCCTGTCTGGCATGGAGCAGTACTGTTTCCGCGCCTTTGCTGAGGCCCTGGAGGTCATCCCCTTCACCCTGGCAGAAAACGCTGGCCTCAATCCCATCGGCACCGTCACTGACCTCCGCACCAGACATGCTGAAGGAGAGGTCACAGCTGGCATCAACATCAGAAAGGTTAGTGTCCGTTGCTTTGGGATTGGTTTATTTATGTTTTTCTTTTTCTTTTCTTTCTTACTTTTTTTAAACCTAATTCTTGCTGTACTCATTTCGAGATTGTTCAGATGTGCTGTGAAAATTCTGAGTGTCATAAACAAATCGCGCTTTAGCCTCTGGCATCCATTACATTGAATATATGAATTCATGAATTTTTCTTATCCCTTCTTTTCACATTTAGTGTTTCCTTGTAAAGCACAAACTTAGTCTAAAAGTAAAAACAGTGAACATTGAAAGAATGTGCTTGCCTCTGTACTGTGAAGAACGTTGCCATGGAAACGTTGTGCATTTTGACCTGCCACCTGTGTTGCAGGGTGCCATCACCAACATCCTGGAGGAGAACGTGCTGCAGCCCCTGCTGGTGTCCAGCAGTGCCATCACACTGGCCTCTGAGACTGTCCGATCCATACTGAAGATTGATGATATCGTGAGTTCATGATTACTGTCTCACACTGTCCGATCCATACTGAAGATTGATGATATCGTGAGTTCATAATTACTGTCTCAGACTGTCCGATCCATACTGAAGATTGATGATATCGTGAGTTCATGATTACTGTCTCAAACTCTCCGATCCATACTGAAGATTGATGACATCGTGAGTTAATGATTACCGTCTCACACTGTCCGATCCATATTGAAGATTGATGACATCGTGAGTTCATGATTACTGTCTCACACTGTCCCATCCATACTGAAGATTGATATCGTAAGTTCATGATTACTGTCTCACACTGTCCGATCCATACTGAAGATTGATGATATCGTGAGTTCATGATTACTGTCTCAGACTGTCCGATCCATACTGAAGATTGATGACATCGTGAGTTCATGATTACTGTCTCACACTGTCCCATCCATACTGAAGATTGATGACATTGAGTTTTTGACTTGCTGTATCACATTGTCCGATCCATACTAAAGATTGATGATATCGTGAGTTTTTGACTTGCTGTCTCACACTGTCCGATCCATACTGAAGATTGATGACATCTGAGTTCATGATTACCGTCTCACACTGTCCGATCCCATACTGAAGATTGATGACATTGTGAGTTTTTGACTTGCTGTCACTGTCCGATCCATACTGAAGATTGATGACATCGTGAGTTCATGATTACTGTCTCACACTGTCCGATCCATATTGAAGATTGATGACATTGTGAGTGTCTGATGTAGTGTTAGAGACTGTCTGATCCATACTGAAGATTGATGATGCAGCATTCGGCGGGTGCAGAATTAAGACACCAATGTGCTTTATAGCCTGGAAATAGCTGTTACCAGTTAGACTGGATGTAGTGCTGTTGAACTGTGCTTTGGGGATATTCCTAAGTATTTTTAAAGGTCTTGTTCTCTGTCAGTTTGTTATTGAAACTTCAAATCTACACCTGAAAATTCTTCATTGTATCCAACAATATCTTCATGAATCCTGTCGGAAATCAAATGTGCATACCTGTTGGTGCCTGAACCACATTGGTGATGTCTACACATGCAGAAGATGAACATTCCATTGTCTGTGTCATGGAAATGACTAGCATGCACTAGTCATGTTGAAGTTATGATCCACTTGATGGTAGGTATTTATCAGGAAGATGATCAGATCTTCTGTCTTTGTTCGAAGTTATTGGAACATTCTTCATTGTAGAATTTACTTAGCCTTCTTATATTTTTATAATTCTGAAACCCCAGAGTAAACTGCGCCCTTAGAGTGCAAACACTTTTGCGTAAAAGAAATTTATTCAAATAGCTTATCATCCATGTGGATTAATTTCTACAAAACCTTCCATGAAAAACCTGTGGCTATCTGTCCAGCATCAAGTGCCATGTGTAACTCTGCTTGCAGGTGAACTGTGTGAGGAGCTGATCTGCATCCTGGCTGGCATTCCCACCACACTCAAGCTTCCTGTTGCATCCACCTGTCTGGCTGGATCTGATTGGCTGAACCAAACTTGACATGTTTTCATGGGCACTACAAACTTTTCATTGGTTTGCTCAGCCGTTATAATGCATTTTGTCATCCCCATGGATGTTTTGTGGGTATGCTTCTGGTCGTAGAGGTGGGGTGTTCTCTCATGAGTAAGCAGATGGAGAGCAGTATGATTCGTTTTTTCTTGGAAGGTTGAAATGGATGGGTGTGAGGTGAAGCCAGACTGAGGGTTCAGTTGAGAGTGAACAAAAGTTTGAGGCTTGGATGAGTGCGTTTGGAGGATGGGTGGGGGGATAACTTATTGCTCCCGCTACCATTGTCACCAAAGTTAACATGTAATCATTTTCATGATACTGTTGGCGGGAGATAGTTCATGGTAGTCGGTGATTAATCATTGTAATTTTACATCTGTGAGTAATTAGTCATAATTTTAAATCTGTAGAAAAAGGAATGCTAAATGAAAAAAAGATTTGAAAATAAGGGGGGAAAAAGAAAAGATACACATTATGTACTGCTAGATAAAGGTCATTATGTGTTTTGTTTGCTGTTTCATTTCATTTTTGCATGATAAAAGTGTGATCCTTGCTGAAAAATAATAAGCTTTTTCTACATTTTGTGGGGTTCGTGTTCAAATGCGCTTGTATGTACACATCGTCTTTCTCAGCCTCTTTCTCTTTTCTCCACTTCCCTCTGCCTATATTTCTCATTCTTGGATCTGTTCAGAAAGCTGAAAAGATTTCCACAAAGTTTTTTTCCTCCACTCTCCCCCTCTCTCTCTCTCTCTCTCTCTGTGGTAACATTATTCATCAGATTCTTTCCAGCCACGCATGCAGTCCTCTGTTGCAAGGCGTACCTTCTATGACATCGCATTTATTTGTGAGATGTATATGATACATGCAGTGTCCCATCTGAAAATTCAAAAGCTCAGGACAGATGTCCTAACTCAAGGAAAATCACTAAG
Organism: Conus ventricosus; assembly: GCA_018398815.1. Taxonomy (NCBI): domain Eukaryota; kingdom Metazoa; phylum Mollusca; class Gastropoda; order Neogastropoda; family Conidae; genus Conus; species Conus ventricosus. The sequence goes on along the minus strand of JAFLJL010018695.1, from coordinate 9,612 downwards.
ACATCTTGGAATCTGTAGGACAAAGCAGACAGATTCTTGGGCGAAAAACATGTACTCAAGTGCACCTTCATTATAAAAAAACAAAAGCGAAAAAAACAAAACAAATACCCACCACCATCAAACAAACAAACTCCAAATGTGGATTTTTCTGGCTAGATACAGGGTACTGAAATAAATCGAGCCTTTTTTTTTTTTTTTTTCAAAGTGATATATTGTAGCTTAAAAGTTATATTTGAAATTTACAACCTGAAGAAGTTCCATGGTGCATTCCACGTGATGTACCACTCGCAATAAAACATGATGTAACAGTATGTTGGGACTTACATGATGTCAGACGTAAATACTTTGCAACAGACTCCATGAAAATCTTGTTCTGATATGTTCCCACCTGATGTGATACTTGATTTTCTGAAAAAGTCTGATCTAAGATTGTACAGGAGAACAGTTGCAATGAAATTCTGCTGTGTTTTGGAAAACATATTTTAATGAAGCGTGTGTGTTTAATCCATTTTTAGAATTGACTTCAGCAGGATGGCAGACTTTATATGGCAGTTGGCTAGGCTATAAGCAACATTATCTAACTTAAAAATTATTTTACTGGCTTGATTTGAAACTTAGCTAATTTTATGTGCTTGATCAGTTGGTCATGGCTGCTGTACAAAAGTGACTTTTCTCTGTCTTGTGTGACCATACAGGAGTCTTTGCTTTACTTAACTACCAAACTATTCAGAGCAGTCTTCTACAAATGGAAAGACCTGCCTGTCCCTCCCCTCAAACCTTTGGTTTAGTTCCCTTGAACAGGAAGTTGCTTTCACAGTTTCAGACGTAATCACATGATGAGTGGTAGGCTACATGCATGCTGGCTCGACATGATTTCAGCAGTGTTGGGTGCATAGAACTTAAAGCAGGGGAGTGAATGCAGCTTGGTTAGAAACATGGACTGCCATGGTCAGTGGTGAAAAATTCTTGGCACAAGGTGCAGATTTGAATAAAAACTTTTCAGTCGTTTACAAGAACAATATGGCCTAATGTCAAGTGACAGACGTTTGGATGAATCTCTGAATGGACAGGATGACCACAGAGTGTACGACAAGGAAAATCAAACCACGACCGACATTGATCTTTTGTCGGTTTATTTTTTTAGTAGATTTTAAATCACTCCATTCAGTGAGCCAAGCCAAGTTTGGTTTGATGCTTGTAAGAAATTAATCACAAATGCAGATCTTTTAGAAAGTAAACACTTGCATTTATGAGTCAAAAATAGTATAACATCTGTTCCTGGAGATATAAGCACCACCATTGAAAGCATTGAAAATAAATGAATTCTAGACTACTATTCTCAAGTGAGAAGTATCCGTATCACAAGTATGTAGGAATCGCTTGAGCCATCGCTGACTTTAGAAGTGGAGATGAAGTGAAGGACAGGAAATACTGTTGGCCTGTATCTGTTGCACTATGGTTCATTGACAAAGCTCAAAGATGCCATACTTGAAACGAGTTCCTCCCTTAATACTTGAAATTCTATGTTTTCTACGAGGAAAAGCACAGTTAATAAGTCGACACGGGAGTCTGCAGGAGCTAGTACAGTTTGTGACTTGAGTATTAGACTTGACTGTTCATTGCACAGAACAAGTGTGTGTGTCATAATGTACTTCTAGTGTATTACATTTGCTTGTGAGAGAAAGAAAAGAGGAACTCGGGAGGCATTTTGCAATGGAGAAACGCCAAGGTCTCTTGCCTAATCGCAAGGAAGTTAACAGAAGTGGATGACTATTTAGTCCGACATGTACAAAAATCTTTATCAGCGAAAGAGATAGAGATGAAGTTTAAACAAAACTCAAGAGTCGCATTCATTTTCCTGTTTAAAGCCCACATCATTTCCAATATGAACGTGATAAATGTTGTCTTAACTGTTTTATATGTATCCTGCCGCAGTCTGTCGACAGGAAATCCCTGGCATTTATTTCAACTGTTGCCATCCCTGGCATTTATTTCAACTGTTTGCCGCCTGCTACAGATCTACAGGTGATTGTCCATCATGCATCTGGCTTGTACACGCTTACACATGAATGAAGCCTAGGTCAAGCGAAAACCAACAAAGGAATGGTGCTGGTTTGGGCATTACACAGCAATTACATTGTGTAGGCTTAGATCGAATGTGAAAATTCTTAAACGATAGGAAGAGTTCGTCTGTGATATTTTCAAATGTTAAAGGGCAGGAGGTTAAAGAGGAAATCTGTCAAAACCGAAATCTTTCCGAGTTATGGTTAGATTTTATCCATGTTTCCATGCACCAAATATAGTAACATTCTCAGGTTGATAGGTAAAGCCTTCAGCATTCTCATTCTCTTGGGACTCGACCATTGTCCCACCTCCTTCCCCCATTCTACTCGGGACTGAAGGATACAGATTGCGTTCTTCAGTTTGGGCAATTTCATGTTTGTTTTTGTCGACCCTTTGTCAAGTGGATAGAGTTTGCTTGTGGAGCTGATGGCCGTGAGCCTGAATCACTTGTCATTTCATTTATGCCCGTCGCTCCCGGTGGAGCATAGGCCATCAACGACTCTTCGCCATCGCACTCTGTTCTGGGCTGTTGTGGTCATTCCAGTCCAGTTTGTCCCTTGTTGTTTCAACTCCGCCTCAGTGTCTCGTCTCCAGCTGTTGCGAGGCCGGCCTCTCTTTCTCTTTCCCTGCGGGTTCCAGGTCAGGGCTTGGCGTGTGGTGCTGGATGCTGGCTTCCTGAGGGTGTGTCCGATCCAGCCCCACTTCCTTCGCAGTATCTGCTTGGCCACTGGTTCCTGTCCCGCACGCTCCCACAGATCTTCGTTTCGGACCTTGTCCTGCCATCGGATTTTGTAGATGCGCCTCAGACAGGTGTTGAAGAATGTCTGAATCTTTTGTTGCATCGTCTGTGGTGTTCGCCACGTCTCGCATCCGTAGAGCAGAACTGATTTCACATTGGAGTTGAAGATGCGGAGTTTGGTTCTTATGCTGATTCCTCCAGATGCCCAGATGTTCTTGAGCATGATGAAAGCTGCTCTTGCTTGCCGATTCTGGCTGTGACGTCTCGGTCCGTGCCTCCCTGTTGGTCAACCACGCTTCCCAGGTAGACGAAGGACTCCACCTCCCTGATGGGCTCTCCATCGACTGTGACTGGTGTGTTGGCATGTGGTGTTGATTTTCATCAGCTCGGTCTTCTTCCTGTTAATCTTGAGCCCTGTCCCGGCTGATGTGGTCTCCAAGCGAGTGGTCTTGTCCTGCATCTGGCTGTGGCTGTGTGACAGGAGCGCCAGGTCGTCAGCGAAGTCAAGGTCGTCGAGCTGCGTCCAGAGTGTCCACTGTATACCGTTGTTTCTGCCTGTTGTAGTGGTCTTCATGATCCAGTCAATGACCAGGAGGAAGAGGAACGGCGACAGCAGGCATCCCTGCCGAACTCCGGTCTTCACCTCGAAACTTTCGGACAGGTGGCCGGCGTGGGCAATCCTGCAGTTCATGTCCTGGTAGGTGCACCGGATGAGGGAGATGATCTTCTCGGGGACTCCGTAATGCCTCGGCAGCTTCCACAGCATCTCTCTGTCCACACTGTCGAAAGCCTTCTCATAATCTATGAAGTTGATGTAAAGGGGGAGTTCCACTCCAGCGACTGCTCCACAATGATGCGCAGGCTGGCGATCTGGTCGGCACATGATTTGTTCTGCCAGAAGCCTGCCTGCTGGTCTCGGAGCTTGGGGTCGACGGCCTCTTTCATTCTCTCCAGTAGAACCCTGTTGAGAACCTTGCCTGGCGTTGACAGGAGCATGATCCCTCGGTAGTTGCTGCAGTCCCTGAGGTCTCCTTTCTTCGGCAGCTTGATGACGATTCCTTCTTTCCACTGAGCCGGTACCTCCTCCTTCTCCCAGATCTTGCTGAAGAGGCTGTATAGCATGTTGACAGCTGTCTCTATGCTTTGATGGCTTCTGCTGGTATCTCGTCCGGCCCTGCAGCCTTCCCATTTTTCAGAGTCATGATGGCCTTCTTGATCTCTGCCTTTGAGGGTTTGTCACAGCTGATGGGCAGGTCAGTCTCTGCAGGTGGGATGTCTGGTGGTGCGTCAGGGGCGGGGCGGTTCAGCAGCTCCTGAAGTGTTCTGCCCATCGTTTCAGCTGTTCCTCGGTTGTTGTCTGGGTTTCCGTTCTTGTCCTTCACTGGCTTGTCTGTCTGCTGGAACTTACCCGTCAGCTTCTTGGTCACCAGGTACAGGTCCTTCAGATTCCCCTGTCCGGCTGCTGCCTCTGCTTGGCTGGCCAGGTCGTCAAAGTAGTCCCTCTTGTCCTTCTTGATGCTCTTCTTTACTTCTCCGTTCGCTGCTGTGTGCTCTTCCTGTGCCTTTGCCCTAGCTGCTCTTGTTCGGCTCGTGTTCAGTGTAGCTTTCTTCTCTCTCCTTGTTTCCAACTTGTGGATGGTGTCGGCAGAGATCCATTCTTTGTGCTGGGCCTTCTTCTTGCCAAGGATCTCTTCACATGTGTCATGCCAGAGCTTCTTGCAGTGTTCCCACTGTGTCTCGATGTCCGTCTCACTGTCTTCTATCAGCTCTTGTAGCGGCTGGAACCTGTTGGAAAGGCTGATCTGGAATGCTGCTTGTGTGTCCCTGTTCCGGAGCAGTCCGACATTGTACCTTGTACGTGTGTTGTTGGTGTTGGTGAATCTCTTGAGGCGAAGTCTCACTGTTGTTAAAAGAAGGTGGTGGTCTGATGACACATCAGCACCTCTCATCACTCGTACATCCCGCCATGATCTCCTGATTTGCGGCTAATGCAGATGTGGTCAATCTGGTTCTCCGTGACATGGTTCGGGGATCTCCATGTGGCCTTGTGGATGCGCTTGTGTGGGAAGATGCTTCCTCCTATCACCAGCTGGTTCAGGGCGCACAGGTCTGCAAAACGCTCACCATTCTCGTTCATCTGTCCCAGTCCATGTGTCCCCATGATGTCCTCGTAGCCTGTGTTGTCCCTTCCGATCTTGGCGTTAAAATCTCCCATCAGTATGGTTATGTCCTTTGCTCCTCTTTTGTCTATCACTGTCTGTAGTTGCTGGTAGAAGTCATCTTTCTTCTCTTCTTCCGCATCATTGGTGGGAGCATAGCACTGGATGATGTTCAGCCTGATGTCATTCTTCTTCGTGGTAAACTTGGCTGTGATGATGCGGGAGTTGACAGGTTTCCCATCCGATGAGTGCCCCTTGTGCCTCCGGTGCCAGCATCAGGGCCACACCCTCAGTGTGGGGGGCTCCATCCTCTGTGTGTCCTGAGTACAGCAGCTGTTCTCCAGATGAAAGTCTCAGCTGTCCTGATTGTAGCCACCTTGTCTCACTCAGTCCTAGCACTCCGATCTTGTAGTTTTTCATCTCTCTCGCAACTTGGATGGTTTTTTCCTGTTTCAAACATCGTCCTGATGTTCCATGTGGCTACTTTCGTTGTTGTCCTGGGTGTTAGAAGGGGAGTCGGCCTTGCAGCTTCCTTTCGGCTTTCACTGCACTGCGTCATAAGTCTTCCGGGATGGAGACCCTTCATTGCCCAGGTGAATGCTTTGGTTCATTGTCGTCAATGCTTCTGTAACTCGTCTTTTTTTACAGGTAGGGTTGTTAGCCCTACGCAAACCCCTTTATCCTCGGGGCGAGGTGGTCCTGCCTTAGTCGCCTCTTACGACATGCATGGCAGGGCAGTGGGTCTATTCTATGCCCAACCCACAGGGCACTGAATCACTTGTGTGTGTGTTTAATTCATTTTTTTCATCTTGAAAACCTTCCTGTCCACCCATCGGTAAATGGATGCCTGATTCAATTCAGGGGAAGTTAAAGGTGGTGGAGCTTTACTTTTGACATGGTTCACCTCTGACAGTTCACTGCCCCTATGGCCAATAGGTTATGGGGACTTTCTATCTTTTCCCCATTGGATTTACATACACGTACATGTATCGGGTCGTAACATTTACAAAGCGAATTCTGCAGTTTGAAAGGCATTCTCTGCCATTAAAAAAAAAAAAAAAACTGTCAAAATAATGCCCAATGTTCCAGTACAGCTCCTTCAAGAGCAACGTGTGAACAACATGTGGTTCAAAGAGATTCTGAGAATACAGCTGTGCTAAACACATAATAGAAGCAAGCTTTTCAGGTTAAAGAGCCAGTGGTATGGTATTCCCATCCCTGCTTACCAAGTTTTGAGGACATACCAGCCGCATGCTGAAGTGTTTGGGTTCATGGATGCCTGGCTGGGAAGTCGGGGTTCGATTCCCATCGGGGCTGCTTTATTTGTGGGATTTTCCTCCCTCGACCAGCTCCTAACCAGAGTTGAGTATGCTAGTGTTTGCTATGAGCTCAGTTGGGAAGACTGGGATCACACAGTCGAGTTTCATCCACTTACTGGTTCCGTTCCTGACAGTGTTGCTCAAATTTCCCAACACTGCAGTATATAATTTATATCTCTGAGGCCTGGTTGACTTTAACGTGGTGACAGCCCTGATGTGGCCCTTTGCGGTCGGCTGGGCTATAAGCAACATTACCTTACCTGGTTGACGCTGGAATGATCATAAAAGTTAGTGTAGAGTACAGCCTTGTCAGGCAGTCTCGGATCAGAATGGAAAGCTGTGCCATCATCATCTTCATCCTCGTCCTTGTCAATCATCATCAAAATCTGTGGCCCTTCATGCCCTGCTATCGTCTATGGCCTTGTTTGATTCTGTCCTGGCCACAGTATCGGCAAATTCATGGGATGTGGTTGGATGGATGTAGTGGTGTCCTCCAGATGGAGAGCTCGGACACGCTTGCTCAGCAACTAAACAAGTTTTGTTGTTAGAAGGGGGCTTAGTAGTGGTGTCCTGTGTTTGCTGGATCAGAACAGGCACCACTGAAGTGACCCGGCAGCAATGCATTGTATCCTCTGTTGGGTTGCCCATTGACTGCTCCCATGGATTGCCGGTGCCAGGGCTGTGGCAGGATGGGTCAAGCTGTGGGTGCAATGCCGCCACTGAGGTGGCACACAATGTGGGCAGGAAATACAAAGTTTCTGAGGACAGACCCCTCCATCTCTGGACAGTGTAGAGAACATTTTCTGCCAACACACTGAGTTTTCCTTCTCTTGTGCCAAGCTGTTTTGAAGCCCAGAAATGTAGACATTAAAAAACAACAACAAAACAAAAAAACGACCTTTGTTATGGGTTATCACTCACCGAATTTTGCACTGTCATAGGGTAGCCCAATTGAAGCCAGTGGCAAGTGAAAACATGTACAACAGACTGCAGGAAAAAATTAAAAGAAAAGATATTGGGAAAGACAACAGTTGTCACATAACTGCAAATAGAACTGCCTTCTGTTGCTCAAAGGGATGAATGGTTAGAGACAATGAGTGAGTATGGAGAGATGGTAAGCAGTCCGGAGCGAAGAGAATTTGCAGTGCTCTCTTTCTGATGCTATCAGAGCTCCAACAACGCGTCTCTCTCTCTCTCTCTCTCTCTCTCTCTCTGTTATTCATGAGATAATTGCCCGATTTACAAGTTAAGAGATCTTGCAGTTCTCTCTCTGGTTCGAGCATGCATGTGTGTGTATTTTTTCAGTGGCCGTGCATGCACGCACGTGTGTGTGTGTGTGTGTGTGTGTGTGTGTGTGTGTGTTTGCAATGAATGATTGCTTGAATAAAACATTAAGAAAATAAGGAGAAGGGCGGATAGTGAACAATGGTGCTCAGTCGTCATAATCATAATTCAGCAGTCAATACACAGGTTACTTGCATGCAAACGTTTGAAAAGAAGAATCGTGGAACACAAAATACAGACATAAAATCAAGTGAAACTACGCGTGAAAAGGGACACTATAGAAAACCGAATTAAAGAGGAAAAGAAAAGCTTGACAGCACAGCTAAAGGACAAAAATGAAGTAGCCTATCAAATCGAGTAAATTAGTATAATTACACACTACAGTGTTGTAATTTGAACTTAAAGGCAAGTACAGCTGCTCCAGAGTTACGGTGGAACATATTTATGAAAAGCACAAATGAAAAGCGTGGATTTATTTAGAATTTGCGACAAAATCTTCACACATTGGCGATATAAATTTTTTTTTTTTAATTAATTTTTTTTTTTTTAGCCAATCGTTATTTTACTAGTTTTCCTACTAGACGTTCAGATCATAATCTCATCTAAATTGGATGACTTCAGCGCAGGGACTAACATGTGTATGTGTGTGTTTGCATACAAGTCTGTGAGTGTACGTGCTATGAAACTATTTGAAGACTGTTTTGATCATCACCCTATTTTTCTATGTTTCTGTCTATCCGTCAGCATGTCCACCACTGTCTCTGAATGTGTCTCTGCTTGAGTGTGTGTGTGTGTGTGTGTCACACACAAATACAACATAATTCTCCATCAATTTTTTTTTTCCACACGAGACGCGCGCGCGTACACACACCACACATTGACAAGGGCTATAAGCATAGTTTCTTGACTGCCACCTGTGCTGGCGAGGTAACTCTTGCTGAACGCGAGCTGTAAGAGTGATGCTCTCCCTTGCAGATTTCCAAGCATGGTCTTTTAAAATGGTGAGTTTGAACATGGAACGTTAGACTATTCTACGAAAAGCATACGGCCATCTAGATTTAATTGTACTAGTTTGTCATCATGGTAATAGGATTTCTGGAAGAAAAAAATAGAGAGGAAACATCAGGAAACGAACGTATCAAAAGCTATGTATTCAGGAAAAAGTCGGTCTAGTCTGCAGCAGTTGTCAATATTTGAAGTGGTGAATTGAGATGTGATATCTCTGGAAACTGGGTCAGAAATAAACATTTCACACTTCATGTTTATCCTATGAATTATTTTGATTTGGAACGGAGCATTGATTCTTGCTTATCCTTTAAAGAAATTATTTCGATTCGTCATTCTGAGCACCTTTTATTAGTATTTTTCAAATGTCACCATTCTTCCTAAAATATATACCATTAAATAAAACAACTCCCTTTATTAGTATTTTCAAATACCATCATTCCTTCTCAGTTACAAATTTGGTCATCATAGCTTTGCTGATGATAGTCATATGGGGAGTAGATTCTTTTGCGCGTTTTTGTGTCTGTTAATTGTGATGTTTGAAGATGACAAATTTGTCTCAAATTCACTCGTCTGTTTCGCTCTGTATATAAAATATGTGTTGTGTTATATCTTGCTTTGCGTGTTTTATGTGTATTTTGGCTTGTTTTCTGTGACACTGCTGTCAGCGTCAGTCTTAAGATTTGATCCCATTACTCAAGCAGTTGCAAAAACCTGTTACAATAAATGATTTATTTTTTTCCACACATATCAAACACCACGACGACTTGTGTAGGCCCTACTGCCAGTACTTCCAAACAGGCCTTCCTCCTCAGTGTTAAATGATTCACGTTGATTTGTCAGTTGAGGTTGCTCCTAGGGAAAGACAATCGTAGAAAGACCAGAAACGATCCAGACAGGATTTCTCTACATTAAACGATTGATACATGTCTTTCTAGCCACATTTGAACCTTGTGTTAGTTTTGAAATAATTATCATTGATGGCTTTGCCACTTGCAAGAGTTTTGTATTTTGCGTAACATTGATTCAGCCATCACGGAAG
>JAFLJL010018694.1:27534-29474 GCA_018398815.1 Conus ventricosus | reverse complement strand
TGATGGCTGTGTCAGTGAGTTTCTTCCCCTTAGTGACTGATGGCTGTGTCAGTGAGTTTTTTCCCTTAGTGTCTGATGGCTGGTCAGTGAGTTTTTTCCCTTAGTGACTGAAGGCTTGTCAGGAGTTTTTCCTTAGTGTACTGAGGCTTGTCAGTGAGTTTTTTCCTTAGTGCTGATGGCTCTGTCAGTGAGATTTCTTCCCTTAGTGTCTGAAGGCTGTGTCAGTGAGTTGTTTTCCTTTAGTGTCTGATGGCTTGTCAGGAGTTGTTTTTTTCTCTCAGTGTCTGAAGGCCATGTCAGTGAGTTTTTTCCTTAGTGACTGAAGGCTATGTCAGTGAGTTTTTTTCCTAGTAACTGAAGGCTTGTCAGGACGTTTTCCTTGTGTTGAGTTATCAGTGAGCTGTTTCCCTGTAGGAAGCTTTTGTGGCTTTTCCCTTAGTGTACTGAAGGCTATTCAGTGTGCTTTTCCTTAGTCTCTGAAGGCTATGTTAGTGAAGTTTGTTTGTTCCTTAGTGATGAAGGCTATGTCAGTTTGTTCTTCTGTTCTGAAGCTATGTCAGTGGTGTGTTCTAGTGTTGAAGGTTTCAGTGTTTTTTCCTCTCAGTGTCTGAAGGCTTTCAGGAGTTTGTTCTCTGTGTCTGAGGCTATATCAGTGAGTTTGTTCTCTCAGTGTTGAGTTTCAGTGATTTGTTCCTCTCAGTGTCTGAAGGCTATGTCAGGAGTTTGTTCTCTCTATGTACTGAAGGCTATGTCAGTGAGTTTGTTCCTCTCAGTGCTGAAGGCTTGGTCAGTGATGTTTTTCCCTCAGTGTCTGAAGGCTGTGTCAGTGAGTTTCTTCCCTCAGTGTCTGAGGCTTTCAGTGAGTTTTTTCCTCTAGTGTCTGAAAGGACTGTGTCAGTGAGTTTTTCCCCTTAGTTCTGAGGCTATGTCAGTGAGGTTTTTCCTCTTAGTGTCTGATGGCTATGTCAGTGAGTTTTTTCCTCTCAGTGTCTGATGGCTGTTCAGTGAGCTTTTCCCCTTAGTTCTGAAGGCTATGTCAGTGAGTTTGTTCCCTTCAGTGTCTGAAGGCTATATCAGTGAGTTTGTTCCTCTCAGTGTCTGAAGGCTATGTCATGAAGTTTTTTCCTCTCAGTGTCTGAAGGCTATGTCAGTGAATTTTTTCCTCTCAGTGTCTGAAGGCTATGTCAGTGAGTTTTCCCTTAGTGTCTGAAGGCTATATCAGTGAGTTTGTTCCTTAGTGTCTGAAGGCTATACAGTGAGTTTTCCTCTCAGTGTCTGAAGGCTATGTCAGTGAGTTTTCCTCTAGTGTCTGAAGGCTATGTCAGTGAGTTGTTCCTCTCAGTGTCTGAAGGCTATGTCAGTGAGTTTGTTCCTCTCAGTGTCTGAAGGCTATGTCAGTGAGTTTGTTCCTCTCAGTGTCTGAAGGCTATTCAGTGAGTTTGTTCCTTCAGTGTCTGAAGGCTATTCAGTGAGTTTTGTTCCTCTCAGTGTCTGAAGGCTATGTCAGTGAGTTTGTTCCTCTCAGTGTCTGAAGGCTATGTCAGTGAGTTTGTTCCTCTCATGTCTGAAGGCTATATCAGTGAGTTTGTTCCTCTCAGTGTCTGAAGGCTATTCAGTGAGTTTGTTCCTCTCAGTGTCTGAAGGCTATGTCAGTGAGTTTGTTCCTCTCAGTGTCTGAAGGCTATGTCAGTGAGTTTGTTCCTCTCAGTGTCTGAAGGCTATGTCAGTGAGTTTTCGCCTTAGTCTCTGAAGGCTATAGTCAATGAGTTTTTTCCTCTAGCGTCTGAAGGCTGTGTCAGTGAGTTTTTTCTCCTTTATCTTGAAGGCAGTGTCAGTGGGTTTTGCGTGATGCTTAGTGATTGAACGTTTCTGTCAATGATGCTCTGTTCCTTAGTGCCTGAAAGCTGTGTCCGTGACGTTTTGTTTGTTCCTTTGAGTCT
>JAFLJL010018694.1:10034-22534 GCA_018398815.1 Conus ventricosus | reverse complement strand
AGCATGCACCCTGCGTGAGAAATGGAAAGAATGAAGTAAGGAAACTGAGTGAACGATATTGACTTTATGACAAGGGAAACGACTGAATGGCAGCTCTTCAGTCGGCACTAACTAGGTAGGCGTTGTAGTTCGGAGCTTGGTCTCTAGCCGAGGATAGGCGCTATATAAGTATTCATAATAAAAACAATAATAATAATAATTAGAAGAGCCAGGTAATCAGTAAAGTCGAGATCTTCCAGCTGTCAACTGTATTCCATTGCTCCTGCCTGTTGTGGTGGTCTTCATATCCCATCCATGACTAGGAGAAAGAGGAATGGGGAAATAAACGACCTTGTTAAACTCCAGTTTTTACCTCAAAACTGATACTACTCTAAGCTGGCTTGCATGAGCAACCGTACATGAAATGCCTTTGTCAGATACCCTGGACTAGGCAAATGATCTAGTCAGGCATTCCATAATGTTTCAGCACTTTCTACAGCGTCTCTCTGTCCACGCTGCCGAACGCTTTTCTGTAATTTATGATGACAATGCAGGCGGGGGTGCTCTCTCTCTCTCTCTCTCTCTCTCTCTCTCTCTCTCTGGGGGTGAGTTCGTGATCACTGACCAGGCAAGACACGAATCTAGTGCTCCAGAAATTGATAATTTTTTGTTAATTATTCGAGTTTATCGACGTTTTGAATCTTGAAAATGGACGAGGATAGTTCTCTCATCAGTATCGACACAAATGTGAAAAAATTATTACAGATTCAAAGAGAGGACTTTGAAAAATCAATGGATAAAGTTTTGGCTCTTCGACTTCATGAAGTGACAAAGCAGTTTTCGATGGATTTGGAGAAATCGGTACGTGAATTGAAAACCGAAATGCACGAACTACATGACACAGCTTCCACGCTTCAACAAGCGGTGACAAGTTTAGTTCGGGAGAACAACACCACCAACAAACCGTCAATGAGTTGGAATTCAAGTTGTCACGATCAGTACAACTCTTGACGGCAAGATGGAAAAACTGGAAATGTTCTCCCGACGAGATAACCTGAAACTGTTCAATGTGCCACGCCTGTCCAGGTCGGAAACATACGACGTTGTGTCACGACTGTTTCTTGACGTTTTGCAAAGGATCAGTGCCAGGCAAGGTGTGGTGTCGTGATGACATTGTGCGTGCACACCGACTTGGACGACACAATGATAACAAGGGTCGCCCACCCCAATGATTGTCACATTCACTCGGTGGTCAGACAAAATGGCAGTCCTGACCCACGGCAAGGAAGTACTGCGGCGGAAAAGAACGTGACAGTGGCAGCGGACCTGACAGACCGACAGAGAGAGACTGTACAGGAGTACCGACGGCAAGGGGTGCACGCCTACTACAGGGGCAACAAACTGGTGGTGGAGGAGCAGAGGACACGCCACTCCAACTGCGCAGACGACAGCACCACGATGACGGCTACACCCAGAACCACGACACTGACTACCACCACTCCAGCAACCACTACAACAGAAGGGACCACAGCAGCGCCGAGTGCTACAGTCATGCTGTCAGATGGAGGGGTGACAGACGGAAGTCTGAGCAACAGTGGGGGTCATGGTACAGTGACACCCACTATGGTGGCCGCTCATCTACTGACTACTACGCGCAATATGAGGGGGAAGGAGGGGGCTACGGCAGGACTGGGATGCAGGACTGGAACAACGTTACCCAGCCGTACCCCTTCTATGCCTCCATGCAGCAGTTCCCACCACTGCCAGCACGAAACATCCTCACCGGTCAGTGTGACATGGTTGACAACTCTCTGACACTTGACAATGCTACTACTGTGAATACTTCACACAAGCAACATATGACAGGACAGGTCACATGTACTGACAAAGAGACGACAGAGAATGATAAAGAAAAAGAGCGCACAGAAACTGATAACACAGAGACAGGGCAGAAAATGAAAACACGACAGAAACGACAGACATTTGTGGACAAGGTCAGATTCGGGATAGTGACACACACCCAGCTGAGCAGAATGTTACTGATACAAGCAGAACAGCCAGTCAGTTACAGCAGTTACACGACAGAAAAATACAACACCGATTTATACAGAGACAAACGACAGACACAGCTATCAACAGTCCCTACCGACACAGACAACCCAAATCAAAGAAAAGATGTATCAGAACTGACTGATAATACCACAGAAACAACATGTCAGGACTCAGGAGACAAAACGAACACTGAGACAGAACAACACACACCGCAGACACTGTGACTGAACAACATACACCACAGACAGACACTGTGACTGAACAACACACACGCAGACAAATACTGTGACTGAACAACATTCACATCTGACAGACACTGTGACTGAACCTCACACACCGCAGACAGACACTGAGCGGAGGAGCAACGAGGACACGACAACACCGGTCACGCAACAAGAGAAACAAACCGCACGTGACGGGCCTAACAGGTAGACTACGGAGTGCTTCGTGCGCAAGCATCCCTGCCAAACGCCAGACCACGATTCACGAAACGGCACGTAAGCATGGAAAACAGGATACCGCATAGGGACTCGGCCAGACCCATGTCATATCAAATGTGAAATTTATGACGTACAACATTGAAGGGCTGTCGCGTGTGTATGATAACGATCTGCGTGCTTACATTAGTGATTTTGACATTGGTTCCTGGTGGAAACGTTCGCTACCCAATTTCCGGAACGTTTATTTCCAAACCATCACGCTTTCATTGTGCCAGGTGTTAGTCTGTCAGATGGGGTTACAGCAAGATTGTCTGGAGGTTTAGCACTTCTCGTGAAAAAAGATCTCTTAAAGTATGTTGAAAAATGAATGTGGAGTATGATAATATTATTGTATTGAAACTGTCTAAGGATTTGTTGGGAACAGAATCACCGGTAATTCTAGTTGGTGTGTACTTGCCTCCAAGCTCTTCTGCATATTACCAAACTATGGATGTATCCAATGGTATTACCATTTTGGAGCAATGTATCATGGATTTAATAGAATCTCTTGGAAATTTGCCGCTGTTGTTATTGGGGGATTTCAATGCTCGCACTGGGGGCAAGAATGCAAAAGACTGTGATGATCTGAGCATGGAAATGTTTCAGGACAGAGTGTGTGAACGTGAGGTATACCGTACATCAAAAGATAAGATTCAAAATGACTTTGGCACGTACCTGTTAGATCTTTGCAATTATTTTCATCTTTTCATTTTGAATGGTGCAATTTCAGAAGATTTAGATTATGGTCACTATACTTATATTTCACCAACAGGTTGTAGTATTGTTGACTATGCCATAGTATCAAGAAGTTTATTGAAATATTGTGTTTCTTTGAATGTTACACCAAGAACAGAATCAAAACACATGCCTGTTGAAGTTGTGTTTGACTGTAAATTAGAAAGAGCTGATCAGCATGACATGGCTCAAATATTTACAAAATTGACAAAATAGTTTGGGATGAAGAAAAAGTCTATGAATTTAAGGAAATATATCAAGTGACGAGTTTCAAAGTCATATTGAGGCAGGCCTCTAGTCTGGTTAATGTTGATGTAAATAAGCCATTCAAGTGTTTAATGATGCATTGCTTACAGCTAGTTCATGCATGAGAAAAACCATTACAGTCGGAAAAGAACGATCAGATCCTTGGTTTGATCAAGAATGTAGCCAGCATAAAAAAGAACTCAGTTACCATTTGAGGCAGTGTTATAAACACAAAGAAGATAATGAAACAATTAGAAATTTGTATAATCAAAAACGCAGAGAGTACAAGGAGCTCTTGAGACTGAAAAGAAAAGACCACCGCACAAAGGTATAAATTCTTTGAATGAAAATATCAATAACCCCACTGGGTTTTGGAGCAAAGTAAAATCTTTTTCGTGCAATAAATTACTGACAACAAAATTACCAAAGATGAATGGTTTTAAACATTTTTCCCAAGTATTTGAGTCTGGTGTGAATTGTAGCCAGTCAGAAGGTATTGCTGGCGAGTCAGAAGATCAGGTTAGTGATGGGGTCAAACCAGCATAACACAGATTTTTCTTGAGTGTGACATTTCGGAAAGTGAAGTTTATGCCGCGGTTCGTTCATTAAGGAATAAAAGGCTGCTGGTCCTGATGGAATTATCGGAGAAATCTTCAAAAACTCAGTTACTGTAGTTGCTCCATTTTTAGTCATATTGTTCAATATATTGTTCTCTACTGGAACTTATCCCCTTCAGTGGTCAGAGTCAGTTATTCAACCCCTATTCAAAAAGGGCGACAGGAATTTTACCTGATAATTACAGGGGAATATCGTTGTTGAATATATGCAGTAAATTGTATAGCCATATTCTGAATGGACGACTAAACAAATGGATTGAAGAAAACCATGTCATTGATGACTGTCAGGCAGGTTTTAGAAAAAAGTATAGTACTATTGACCATGTCTTTACATTGTTTGCCATGGCTCAGAAACAACTGCTACTTCACAAGAAACTGTATGTTGCGTTTATTGATTTCAGAAAAGCTTTCGATTCTGTCCATCGTGCAAAATTATGGTGCATTTTGAAAAAAAGAGGGATTCATGGGAAAATGTATCAGGCAATAACTAGCATGTATAACATTGTTAAAGCAAGAGTTAGAGCAGGAAGGGATTTAAGTGATTTCATTTTTGTGTCCATCAGGTCTAAAGCAAGGGGAGGTGTGTAGTCCAGTTCTTTTCTCCCTTTTCATTAATGAACTGGCTGTGGATATTATTCAGAAAGGGAAACATGGAATTCAGTTGTTACCTGATTTTGTAGAAATTTTGATACTTATGTTTGCTGATGACATTATTTTGTTATCTGATTCAGTTGCAGGTCTTCAAAACCAGTTAAATGTTTTGTACAACACGTCCAAAAGACTCGGTCTTATAGTTAACTTAGAGAAATCAAACATAGTCATATTTAGAAATGGTGGATATATCTCTGACCAAGAAAAATGGTTTTATGGGCAGACCAAGATGACAGTTGTTAACATGTATAAGTACTTGGGAGTTATTATGTCTACCAGACTTTCCTTCACGCACAGTTTGAATGATATGGCAAGCCGAGCAAAGAAAGGATTGATCAGTATATTTAAAGTACTATGGTCCTTGGGAGAAAAATCCCCTTCTATATTTTTCAAACTCTTTGATGCTCAGATACAGCCGTACTTAGTTATGGAGCAGAGGTATGGGGCATCATTGGAAATGTTGATGTGGTAGAAAAAGTGCATCTTTTCGCCTTAAAAAGATTTTTTAAATGTAAGCATAAGAACTCCTAATGTGATGGTGTATGGAGAGTTAGGTAGATTTCCATTGTATGTAAATGTATATTTGAAGAGTATTAAGTACTGGTTAAAGATATTGAAGATGCCGTCTCATCGTTTACCTAAGAAAGCTTACAAAATGTTGTTATTTTTTTCATGAGAAAAACAAAAAACTTGGGCATCTTCTGTCTGCTTCTTTCTGTACCAACATGGATTTGAAGAAGTTTGGGAAAATCAAGGAGTCGGTAACGAAGTCGCGTTTTTGAAAGCCTTAAGAAATAAACTGGTTAATGGCTACAAAGCTCACTGGCTCTCAGATATTGAGCACAATGAACGTTTTCAGTTATACAGAACATTTAAAAGCGACCTGATTTTATCCTCGTACTTACCAATGGTGAATCATATACAGGCCAGAATTAGCCTAGTGAGAATTCGATTGGGTGTGTCTCAATTAAATGTGCACAAAATGCGCTTTAAGAGAAATGTAACTGAAAATGATTTATTATGCCCGTTCTGTGAGTTTCAAATTGAAACAGAAAAGCACTTTGTATTACACTGTCCAAAATACCAGGGATTAAGGGAACAGTATATTCCAGCTAGTATTACAACTGTCCATCACAGCACAAATTAACAATGCTGTTTGCTTCAGAGAGTAAAACATTAATTGTTCGGCTTGCTCTATTCCTTGAGAAAGCTTTTAAATTACGGCATTTGTGTCTCAACTTATAAAGGAAGCGCTACTAGAAATTGATTGAAGGTATATAGCTGTTCACTATCCAGACAAAAAAATTAATTGATACTTGTTGTCAAATGCCCTGTGTCATGTCGCTATAATGGATGTTTAGTTTTGTAACCACCCACCATGACATGGGCCTAAGGCCTATTCATTAAACCATTTCAGAGTTCAGAGTTCAGAGTTCTCTCTCTCTCTTCTTTCTCTCTTTCTCTCTCTCTCTTTTCTCTCTCTCTTCTTTTCTCTCTCTCTCTCTCTCTTTCTCTCTCTCTCTCTATCTCTCTCTCTCTCCCACACACACACTTATTCTCAAACACTTCGCATACATATATGTCTCAAAATTGAGGAGAGAGAGAGAGAGAGAGAGAGAGAGAGAGAGAGAGACAGAGAGACACAGAGAGAGAGAAGAGAGAGAGAGAGAGAGGAGAGAGAGAGGGAGAGAGAGGAGAGAGAGAGGGAGGGGGGGGGAGACAGACATACAAACAGACAGACAGACAGAGATTAACTTTGACCAGGATTATTTTACAATAGGCTTCATTGATTTTTTTCTTAAACTTGCCGTTGCGCGAAAGATTGCAACACAAGTATCAAAAAACATGCGTGCTTGTGTGTATGGAAACACACATTACGGAATCCCTATCCAACAAACAGAAACCAACTAAAGATATATTAGTGTAATCCTAGAACCAAATATGAAGGTGGAAAAAGAAATGGAAAGACTAGAACTCAAAACCAAAAGCAGCAAGGACTCATTAGAAAGTTTAGACATCTTTTAATCCAGTGTAAAGGATGAACTCAGAATAAAGGTTGAGAAAGAGACAGAGACAGAGGTAAAGATATATGTTTTGTTGCTCTGATTATGTATTTATTTGGCTGGTTTCATTTTGTTCATGTCTTTTTTTTAGCAGCCAGTCGTATTTTTGCGTATTTATTTTACTCATTACGTCAGGACGAACTTAAACGATTTCATGGAAGACATGATCAACTTCCTTCATGAACGGATTATTTCTGTGCACAATCATTTAGCCAGCAGTTTTTGTTGACGCTGCAAGAGATCCGGTTTCATTGTCCAAAGAGAAAATCTGTGGGAAAAGTCCATCTGCTAAATATATCTGATATATAGCTCTTTACGTCTATCGGTCTGTCTCAGTCTGTCTCTGTCTGTTGTTTGTCTGTCCCTCTTCTGTTTCTTTCTTTCTTTCTCTCTCTCTCTCTCTCTCTCTCTCTCTCTCTCTCTCTCTCTCTCTCTCTCTCTCTTTCTCTCTCTTATTGTTAACACAGATGTATGTATGTAACGTGTTCGATTGTACATACATGTGTGTGTGTGTGCGCGCGCGCGCGCGTGTGTGTGTGTGTGTTTGTGTGTGTGTATTTGTGTGTGTGTGTGTGTGTGTGTGTGTGTGTGTGTGTGTGTGTGAGACAGAGAGAGAGAGAGAGGAGAGAGAGAAAGAGAGAGAGAGAGAGAAAGAGAAGAGAGAGAGAAGAGAGAGAGGAAGAGAGAGAGAGAGAGAGAGAGAGAGAGGAGAGAGAGAGAGAGAACAGGCAGACAGACAGACAGACAGACAAACTGAGGCGGACAGACCGACCAAGAGATACACAGATAGACAGACAATTAGACAGACACAGAAAGCTAAGCAGAGACATAGAGACTGAGAGACAGACTGACGAACAAATACAGAGAGAGAGAGAGAGAGAGAGAGAAAAGAGAGAGAGAGGGGGGGGGGGGGGTATTGTAGCATCGTTCAGTGTTCGCTTTGCACTGTGCGCGGCACGGCGCGCCACTGTGGGCACTCTCTTTCAGCTCTGCCTTTGTCCAGGAAAAATGACAGACACAGCAATTTCTCTGGATTTCTTTCCCGAAGTTGATGAGTTCTACTTGTGTGTTGTTTTTTGGAGAGTGGCCGTATCGCCTTGCAGTGTAGGCTTTCTCTTGATAACATCTTGTTTGGTGTTTCTCTTTCCATTGATGGCGTGCTGGGGGAGGTGGGGGGGGGGGGGGGGGGGGGAGGGGCATCCTCCAGCATTTCCCTCCTTTGCAACATTTAGACTGACCCTTAATGGTCTGTCTCATGTCTCTGCCCGTTTGTCTGTTTGTCTGGTAGTTTGTCTGTGTATCTGTCTGTCTATCTGTCTGCCTCCAGCTTCTCTCTTTGAAAAGGTACGAACATAAACAAAAATGTACACCAACACGAGGGACTGGAAAACGAGGTGGTGGGTAATCACATTATGAAGATTGATAGATTTCTATGAACTGGTATCAGCCTAGGCTATCAGTGATGAGCTTCACATCCTTGGAATATTGTGATGTTAGGCAGTAGGTGATGAGGTTTGTACCCGTAGAATGGTATGCTATCAGACAGAGATTGCAAGTTTTGTACCCTTAAAATGGAGTGTTATTTGGCAATTGATAGTAAGCTTTGTACCTATGACACTTTGGCGTTAGTTGCTGACAGGTGGCGAGCTTTGTATCCCTGTAATGTAATGTTATTAGGCAATAGATAGTGAGCTTTGTACCTATGGAATTCTGTTTTATAAGGCAACACGCAGTGAGGTTTGTACCTTTGGGTGTAGTGTTGCAAGGCAACAGTTGGTGGGCTTTCTGCAGCTGGCATACAGTGTCGTTAGGTGAGCTTTCTGCAGCCGGCAAGCATTGTAGTTTAGGCAACAGTTGGTGAGCTTTTTGCAGCTGGCATTTCAGTGTTTTTAGGCAATAGTCAGTGAGGTTTCTGCAGCTGGCATGCAGTGTTGTTAGGCAATAGTAGGTGAGCTTTCTGCAGCTGGCGTACAGTGTTGTTAGGCAATAGTTGGTGAGCTTTCTGCAGCTGGCAAGCAGTGTAGTTAGGCAATAGTAGGTGAGCTTTCTGCAGCTGGCGTACAGTGTTGTTAGGCAATAGTTGGTGAGCTTTCTGCAGTGGCATACAGTGTTGTTAGGCAATTAGTTGGTGAGCTTTCTGCAGCTGGCATACAGTGTTGTTAGGCAATAGTTGGTGAGCTTTCTGCAGCTGACAAGCAGTGTAGTTAGGCAATAGTTGGTGAGCTTTCTGCAGCTGGCAAACAGTGTAGTTAGGTGAGCTTTCTGCAGCTGACAAGCAGTGTAGTTAGGCAAAAGATGGTGAGCGTTCTGCAGCTGGCAAGCAGTGTAGTTAGGCAATAGTAGGTGAGCATTTGCAGGTGGCGTACAGTGTTGTTAGGCAATAGTTGTGAGCTTTCTGCAGCTGGCAAACAGTGTAGTTAGGTGAGCTTTCTGCAGCTGACAAACAGTGTGGTTAGGCAATAGTTGGTGAGCTTTCTGCAGCTGGCAAACAGTGTGCTTAGGCAATAGTAGGTGAGCTTTCTGCAGCTGGCAAGCAGTGTTGTTAGTGTAGTGGTGAGCTTCGTACATCAGGAATGTAGTGTTAGGCAATGCTTGATGGCCTTTGTACCCTTTGAATGTAGTGTCATTAGGCTATAATTGGCGAACTTTGTACTTCTGGAATGCAGTGTTAGGCAATGCTTGATGGTCTTTGTACCCTTTGAATGTAGTGTCATTAGGCTATAATGGCGAACTTTGTACTTCTGGAATGCAGTGTTAGGCAATGCTTGATGGCCTTTGTACCCTTTGAATGTAGTGTCATTAGGCTATAATTGGCGAACTTTGTACTTCTGGAATGCAGTGTTGTTAGCTGATAATTCAATAGCTTCATACCCTGGAATACAGTGTTATTAAGCAATAGTCGGTGACTTTCGACCCCTGGAATATGGTATTAATAAAACAGAACCATTTTGTACAATGTTTCCATTCATTTGTTTACATGTGTGGTGCCCGAACTGATACCAACTAAATCTACAAGACACATGCACTCAGAATGTATCAGAAACAATAACAATCACACACACACACACACGCACACACACACACACACACACACACACACACACACACACACACACACACACACACACACACACACACACACACACACACACACGTGCTTTTGATATATTTTGACCAAGAGTACATCTTTCTTCTATCACTTCGGAAACTTAACTCTCTCTCTCTCTCTCTCTCTCTCTCTCTCTCTCTCTCTCTCTCTATCTCTCTCTTTCTCTTTCTCTTTCTCTCTCTCTCTTTCTCTCTCTCTCTCTCTCTCTCTCTCTCTCTCGGTATCGTATATGACGGGTCTTGTTTTGCGTGCTGTGCGCATATTGAGGATACTATTCAGAGGTAGCATCCCCCCCCACCCCACCCCCCACCCCTACCCTATTTTCAAGGCGGTTTTTAACCACACGTTTTCAACCTCGTCTTCGATTGAGGCAGATCCATACCAGACAGTGATCGAAAAAGTAAGTACTCTTTTAATGATGGATCGGTGGAATTGGGTGAAGACTGCAGGACTAGTACCCAACATTTCTTTAACTGACGCAGAAAATAGAACCTTTGCTGTGCTTGCTTTCAAGATGATGAAATGCTAACGTCCCAGCTGAGGATGTAAAAAGATATACTCACCTAGAAACTTTGATGATTCGAACTCGTTAGTTTCGTGACCCTAACAGACAATGGTGAGGGTTTTTTTTTTTAAAAGTCTTTAATCATTTTCTCAGTTGTTTTTTTGTGTGGCATCAGTTATCGGATCAACGTAGCACCTAAGGCGGTGATTTTTTTTCCCCTAATGCCGAAATCCACCTATTCATTTTTTGGGTGCTTCACACTGTCCTCTTCATCTGCAAAAAAAAAGGGCAAAACAAAACAAACAAACAACAAAAAAGTAATTTCCACCACTAGTTTTCTTTCTTTTTTTCTTTCTTTTTCCCCCTTTTTTTCTCCAGGCAGTCCCTTACACACCATGCGTAGTCTGTATGTTCTCTACAAATGGACATAGTCTTGCTGATTTTGTGTTTTGGTGTTTGATACAAAACGTCTGGGTTTGTTAATGTTTAATGTGTGGTGTACTGGCACTCTCACACTGATCATGTGCTGCTTATACAAAGAGAACAACATGAATGAAACAAAGGACTTAATACTTAAATATTTTCTTTTCTTTCAGATTTTCCCAAAGGAGAGAGAGAGAGAGAGAGAGAGAGAGAGAGAGAGAGAGAGGAGAGAGAGAGAGAAGAGAGAGAGAGAGGAGAAGACAGACAGACAGAAGCAGACAGACAAACAGACGGACAGAGGCGGCATCATAGAGTTGTATGTAGAGTTTGTTACAAATCGTCCCACCAGTTGGCTAGTCCCCGAAGAGGGCAGCCTTGCAGATTTTCTCAGGTTTTAAAACACTGTGCTCAAGCTTAAGGTTATTTTTTTTGTTTTGTTTCTAGAACATCAGTAAACCTTTTGGAACTTCCCTGTTCGTTGTTTCATTCCAGTGATGTATGAGGGGCTCCATGGCAGTATCATCAGAGAACGTGATTCCAGCAATGGATGGGTTGGCAGGACGAGCAACATCGATGAACCGTGTGAATAAATAGCAAGACAGAGGACATAATCTTTCAGGAGAGTTCACCTGCAGTCAACACAAAGCGCGCGCACGCGCCCGTGTGTGTGTGGTGTGTGTGTGTGTGTGTGTGTTGTGTGTGTGTGTGTGTGTTGTGTGTGTGTGTGTGTTGTGTGTGCGTGCGTGCGTGCGTGCGTGTGTGATTTTGTATGCGTTTAAAAAAAGGAACGATCTCTTCAATATGTGTGACTCATTTCATAGCACAACAGATCAGATGTGTCTCATTGTCATTATTTCACGGCTAACTTAATCAAGTAAGAGCAATCGCAAATCCCATGACTGGACGGCTGCGCCTCCCGACATTAGTGCAGGGACCGGGACTAATAAGACAACATGACCTACAAAGCGAGTTTCAAAATGAGCACACTGCAAGTGGAAATGGAAACAAAAGCCAACACGGAAATCACTGTACTGCCGAATGAAAGAAAAAATAAATATTTAAAAGTATAATATACAGCGTGGTTTGATTTATTTGGTCTTCTTCGGGCAAAGTAAATAACATTCAAAACAATCAAAACGAAGGACGAACACACAGTCACTTATCTCTTCGAATTGGGCGCAAATTTTGGTCTTGGGTGAACGACTAAAAGTACGGAATGGAATCGAGATTGAAAGTGAGATGATACGGGTTTAAAATAACGAAATAATGAAGGTGGGACAATACCGGTTAAAATAACGAAATAAACCACCACCACCACCACCACCACCACCACCACCACCACTACTACTACTACTACTACTACTACTACTACTACTACTACTACTACTACTATGACGACAACAACGAGAACTACGATTACTGCTATTGATAGTCTAATAAGATTATGATACTACTAACATGATGATAATAGTAGTTGTAGTAGTGATGCTAACGAAGAAGAGGAAGGAGGGTAATAAGATGATAGTTATACAAATATATGGCGTACTGTAGTTTTGATTTTTGTTCTTTATTTGGCGGCGCAGTCGTTCTATTTTTGCTCATGAAGAAATGCAAATGTTTCATTAGACATGAGCTCGGTCA
>JAFLJL010018692.1:7500-17568 GCA_018398815.1 Conus ventricosus | reverse complement strand
GGGGGGGGGGGGGGGGGGTGGGGGGTTTTGGGTTTTTGGGGGGGGGGGGGGGGGGGGGGGGGGGGGGGGGGGGGGGGGGTGGAAGGGGTAGGGGTGTGGGGGTGATACGTCTGTGCTCATTGCCTGTCGAAACATTTGTTGATAATGCCCCTCAGTCATATGTGATGAGCACGTGAGAACCACCACCACAGTTTTTGAAATGGGGAAAGTAGTACTTGGGGGGAATGGGGACGCTTTTCCCACAGTGCAGAAAAAAGAGGAGAATGAAAGGAAGGAGGTGGAATCCTTTTGTTGTCTGGGGACACTCAGTGTCCCCCTGTGTGCTACAGCATCAAAAGATGTTTAAACGCTCTGCTCCCTGTGTCCCTGTGGGCCTACCACAGTCAAAAAGTTTCTTGCTCTTGTCCCTTTTCCCTCTGTGTGCCTACCAGAAAATCAAGGATGTTTACACTCAGTGTCCTCTGTGTCCTACCAGCGAAAAAGAGATTTTAAAACGCTCCTTCTGTCAGTGAAAAGGAATGGGGGGTTAGAATGACCTGGGCGGTGGGTCTTTTAAGAGAAACCCGCTGTTGTATGTTGCATGTTTGTTTGCATGTATGTTTGTGTGTGCCTTTATGAATTTTATTGTAGTATGCATGTATATTGTATGAATGTATGGTGTATGTATGACGTTTATATGTATGTATGAAATGTTTTGTATGTTTATGTATGTTTTTTGTAGCTGAGTATTATGTTTGTTGATGCTGTTGTATGCATGCATGTATGTATGTATGTTGAGTATTATGTATGTATGTATGTAGTAGTATGCTGTTGTTTGCTGAAGTTGATGTATGTATGTTTTATGTTGTATGTATGTATGAATGTATTATGTTGTTGAGTATTATTATGTGATGAATGTCTTTTGTTGTCTTTGTCTGTTGTATGTTGTATGTAGTTGTTGTTTTATGTTTTGTATGTATTAGATGTATGATGTTTTTTGTGTGTGTAGAATGTATGTTGTCTGTCTGAAAGGGTTTGTAGTATGTATGTATGTATGTATGTATGGATGTATGTAGTAGTATGTATGTTGAAAATTTGTTGTATTGTGATTTATGTATGTCGTACGTCGTGTGTAGTTGTATTATGCATGTATGTATGCAGATGTTTATGTTGGTGTATATGATTATTTTGTAGTTGTAGTATGATATTATGCATGTAGTTTTTAGTATTATGTATCATGTAGCATGTATTATGTGTAATGTTTGTATGTATTATTAGTTGTATGTATGATTAGTTGTATGCATCTGCATGCATGTTGTAAGTATGTTATTGTATGTTTGTATGATGTATTTTGTTATGTATGTATTATGAGTAGTATGTATTTTTTTTGTTGTATTATGTATGTATTATGCATGCTTTTTTTAGCATGCTGTCGGGCATGTATGATGAGTATGAATGATGTTTGTATGTATGTTGTATGAAATTATGTATGATGTTTTTAATGTTGTATTTTTTAAATGATGAATGAAGGGGGTAGCAATATGTGTTATATATGAATGCTGAGTATGCAGTAGTTGTATGTCGTATGTCGATTGTGTCTGTCGTTTCGCTGTCTGTCGTCTGTTTTGTATGTTTGTATGTTTTGTATGTGGTGGTACGTATGTATGATGAAGAAAATTATTACACACACAACCCACCAACACCACACAACCACACCCCAAAACAACCACCACCACACACACACCACACCAACCCCACTAAAACACCCACCAACAACACCCACAACACACACACACCACACACCCCACACAACCCACACCCACCACACACACAACCACACACACACACACACACACACACACACACACACACACACACACACACACACACACCGCACACTGGCTTCAGAGGCTAGCCATGAAAGGTAATATGCACTTTGTCTGAGGCTTGAATACTATTGAGCCTTTGGGAAAATCTGTCTTTTCTGCCAGATGGTCGTTCCATTCATGTTGGTCTGCTCATTATTTTGATTTGGCCCCCCAATTGATTTCGCAGTTACCGAAAAGAGGTGCAAAAGAGCAGCCACCGAACACATGATCCGCAGATCGTTGTTAACACCATTTGTACCAGAGCTAGCCTGTCTCTTTAGCAAGCTAGCAGCACAGAGAGAGAAGACGAAGAAAAGAAGACGAAGAAGAAGAAGAAGAAGAATAAGAAGAAGAAAGAAGAAGAAGAAGAAGAAGAAGAGAAAGAAGAAGAAGAAGAAGAAGAAGAAAGAAGAAGAAGAAGAAGAAGAAAAGAGGAAGAAGAAGAAGAAAAAAGAAGAAGAAGAAGTCGAAAAGAAGAAGACAAGACGAAAAAGAAGAAGAAGAAAAGAAGAAAAAAAGAAAAAAAAGGAGAGGAGGAGGGGGGAGGAGGAGGTAGGGAGGAGAGGAGGTGGAAGAGAGAGGAGGAGTAAGGAAGAAGAAGAAGAAGAAAGAAGAAGAAAAAGATGAGAAGAAGAAGAAGAAGAAGAAGACGAAAGAAGAAAAAAAAAGATAGGGAGGAGGAGGAGGGAGAGGAGGAGGAGTAGAGGAGGTAGGAGGAGTAGGAGTGAGGAGGAAAGAGGAGGAGGAGGAGGAGGAGGAATGCAAATCAGAAGTCAAACGTGAATCGAAGAACATCACATTCCACATCCTGCAGAGTGATATAATTTGTTCAGAAGAACGCAGAGAGCATGGTGGATTGCAGACACGTCAGGGATAGAAGATACAGCAGAAAAAATATCCCGCGTCAGTTGACGAGAGGAATGCAGCATAATTCTCCTAACCACATGAGCTTCAGAAGGAGGAGTAGTGAATCGCGTCGCCTGCCTGACCTATCAATTTCATCATGATATAAAAACTCGCGGGAAAGAGAAGGGAAGGCACCAAGATGACAGAACTGGTGCAGGGTATGAGTGCGATCACTGGAACTAAAGGAGAATACTCGGGCGCCCATCAGTTGGAGGAAGGCGGTGCAGAACCTTGAAGATGCATAGGAATGGATGGATCATTACATGGCTGTGGATGATGGCAGCAGCCTGGATTTGCCATCAGGTTATTTTGTTCTGATCTCCCTCTCCTCTTCCTCTCTCTCTCCTCATCGTCTCTCTCTCTCTCTCTCCTCTCTCTCTCTCTCTCTCTCTCTCTCTCCAGGGAAATTGAATTAGTGTATTTTTCATAAACACGAATTGTACGCCCATTACAGACGAAACGTGTTGAAAGGGGACAAGATCAAATTTGATGACTCACCTGAAGCCACAACCAAAAATTGCCATGAGGTGGAGGGGGGGGGCGATCCTTTCAGATGCACGGTGAACAATTTTGGTGGAGGGAGTGGGCCAAAAAAAAGTTGATTTCTCATGGTCTGTCGAGTGCCTTTATAATGCCTCCCAGTGACATATGATATGCATGTGAAAAAACAACGACCAAGGCGTTAGTTTCATATAAGGAAAGTAGAGGAGCAGCACTGAGCGTATAGCGAGGCGAGCCACACGAAGAGAGGAGAATAGTAACAGAGACACATTAAACGCGGGGTGGTCTTTGGGTTCAGCAGTTTTCCATGAACACGGCCAACAACGAAGAGAGCGATTGGAGACTGAACCAGCTGGTCACTGTTAGCAACAGAGGAGAGCGGAGGCGAATTGGGCACTATGACCTGGGGGCAACCTGGACCTTTAAGATTGCTGCTGTCCGTACAGTGAAAGCGGCACAGAGAGAGGGAGGAGAATCTGGCACTATGACCGGGGGCTACCTGGGACCGATGTAGAAATTCCTGCTGGTCTGTACTAGGTTGAAAGGCCGGCACAGAGAGAGGAGGAGAAGCTGGCACTAGACCGGGGCAACCTGGACCGAATTAGAGAATTCCTGGCTTCTGTACTAGGTGAAAAGCCGAAAACACAGAGAGGGAGGTGAAGTTGGCTACTATGACCTGGGGCAACCTGGGACCGATTAGAGAAGTCCTGCTGTCTGTCTAGTGAAAGGCCGGCACAGAGAGAGGAGAAACTGCACATACCTGGGGGCAACCGGGTCCGTTAGAGATTCGGCTGTCTGTAACTGGGTTGACAGCGCACAGAGAAGGGAGGAGAAGCTGGCACTAGACCTGGGCAAGCTGGACCGATTAGAAATTCCTGCTGCTACTGGGTCGAAAGCGGCCTTGAAGCGACACACTTATCCTGTGAGGCTTGCCTCAATTACCACCATGTCTTGCTTGTTCTTTTTCATTTTTTCCTGTTATGTGATTCGGCTACATGTGGCAACGCAGTATAGAATAACCACCTCACATGAAAGATCAACCCAAATACATCGATAGAGCAATCACTACACGTTAATCAACAGATCACTGATAACTCCAACTATGAGTAAGGGTGCTCCTGCTGAGAGAGAGAGAGAGAGAGAAGACAGAAGAGAGAGAGAGAGAAGAGAGAGAGAGTAGAAGAGAGAGAGAGTGAGAGAGAGACAGAGAGAAGAGAAAAGAGAGAGAGAAGTGAGAGAGAGAGTGAGAGAGAGAGACAGAGAGAGAGAAAAGAGAGAGAGAGAGAACAGAGAAGAAGAGACAAGAGAGAGAGAGAAGACAGACAGACAGAGAGAGAGAGAGAGAAAGAGAGAGAGAGACAGAGAGAGAGACAGAGAGAGAGAGAGAGAGAGAGAGAGAGAAAAGAGCGAACAGACAGAAGAGCAGCGCTATAGCATTCCCCTGAAGCATCATCCAGCATACCCTTGAGAAACAGGAGTACTGTGCAAGTATGCAAGCCCGCATCACCCCGGGAATCAGACAGAGACATGTCTTTGGAACCCTACAAGGAAAGTCACATAAAATAGTTACAGCTTGTCAGGTGTGCTGGAGGAAATCGTTTGTTGTTCACCCTGTCAGCAGTGGCACTACTGACTACACCGTTCATGTGCCGGCAGTAACTAGACCACTGTTTGATTGGAATTAGTGTCTTGCACAACTGAAAGAGAGAGAGAGAGAGAGAGAGAGAGAGAGAAGAGAGAGAGAGAGAGAAGAGAAAATCGTGAACGCGTGACTTTAATGTGAGCCCTCCAGCCTACTACATGAGACACGTAACATGAAATTGTTCAGGCCATTCAAAATTAATGATTTATAGAAAAAATCAAAAAGGAGATTCATTAGAACGATAACAAATAACAAGCTTAGATTTATAACAGTTAAGGTCAACTGGGTGCCGCGCTAAAAACGTAAACGGTAATGTACAATAAAGCAGCATCTTTCATTATGACAGCTTATCGTTTTGCAATGTGTCCTCAACGGGACATGAAATCTATTTTTATATGTTTAATAATATATTTTTCTCGGAATTTTTTGCTTGTAGCGTGGAACAGGTTGGAAGAAATTCTTTATTATCGAGGCTGAAACCCCATGTTAACATCACAGTTTGTATCATCGATCGAGCCTGCCCCCCCAGGTCACCATAACCAGTTTATGTCTGAGTGGGCAAGGCAGCTGAGGTCAACATCTCTTCGATCGCTGCAGCGATTCCAGGCGCACCACTGACCAGAAATAACACCACGATGTGTGCTGCCTTCCTGTCGCTGCTCTTCGTGTTGCCACCATGGCCTCATGCACGTGTACCATTCCTTGGCAAGGCAGAAACAGCACTTTATGTTGCCCTACAAACACACCCCGGCCATTGGAAGGCCGTTTCCATTCCCCAAACTCGTTTTTTTGTAGATCCTGCTAAGATGTCCATCACTTTTATCCACTCTCTCGCTACAGGTTCTCTCTCTCATCTCTCTCTTCTCTCTTCTCTCTCTCTCTCTCTCTACTTCTCTCACGCCTCTCGTCACCCTCTCTCACTCTCGCTCTTCTCTCTCTCTCTGCGCTCCTCTTCCCGAAAAAGCTTGCTCCTATACGGGCTATTTGAAAACACACATGCAATGCATTCCCTCATTTCTTACTGATCGAAAACAAGTAGGTAGGTGTTGATTCCTCAAAATCAATTTGCAGCCAGTAAAATATGTGTTCCACAAGGAATCCGTGCTGTATCCTTTACCTTTTCGATCTATATAAATGATTTACCGCTAAATATTCGATGTCACAGAATTAATGTGCTGATGACAATTTTATGCTTTCTAACCCACCCCTCGCATGCAGGGTGTGACATCCCGATCTACAAGATAATTTAAACTAGTGCCGGCAAAATGGATGGAAATTCAATCACATTCGTCGTTAATGAAAAAATCCTTTTCTTACTAAGCAGACAAAAACGCAAAGGTGCCTGCTGATTTATTGTCAAGATTTGTATTCGAGGAAAAGATCGAGCAAGTCAAAACACATAAAGTTTCGGTGGGTGCAGGATAACACTTTATCATGGTCCGAATCACGTTGCTGACGAAGGCAAGAAGAATAGCCCCCAAAATATTCCAGGTGTCCAAAATAGAGCATTTTCTGAAATGCATGCTAAAAAATGTAGTCTTTTCTTGCCCTTATACAGTCGATATAGACATGCTTCTACTTATGGGATTCAGCCAGCCATACATTCGAAAACCTTCAGGCATAGTGCAGAGGCAGCGCTAAAAGTGTTCTCTTAAAATCTAGGTCATTAACCCGAAACGAATACAAATCTTTGATATCCTTCCCCTAAGCCAAAACTCGAAGAAAATAAAGGCTATATTTATGCATAAAGTGTACATGGAAATGCACCTCCCTCCATTGTAACAGTTTCCGACAAATGACAAAGGCTCGTCCACAAGTTAAGAAGGCCGAACCAGGAACTTGACCTTACAAATCAAGCCTCGTATAAGTGGTGCTACGGTTTGGAACACTTTGCCTCCATTTCGGAAAGAAATCTCAAGTTTAATATTTTCCAAAGAGCGCTTAAAGATAGCTGCTCAGTAAGTTAAAAGATATATATAAACAAACAAACAAACCTCTGTACCAGTTGATTCTAAATCTATGAAAAGACTGAGTGAATAGAAATAAAATACTGCACGATACAAGCCTGTGTTAGACGGACACTTGCATGTTCATTTGAAGCACAGTACTAAAATGGTTAAATATTTGAATAACATGTTTTACATTGAGATATCCGCTTTCTTGCATTTCGATATTGATGCATGTTGGTATTCATGTCTATTTAACTCTTTTTACCCCGTTTGTCTGTGTACTTTACATGTTTTTCTCCCCCTACCACCGAATCCCACCCACACCCCACCACCCCTTCTGCGCTCTCTCTCTCTCTCTCTCGCCCTCTCTCTCTTCTCTCCTCTCCTCTCTCTCTCTCTCTCTCTCTCTACATCCGCTCTCGCTCTGCGTTCTTCTCGCAGCTCGTCTCTCTCTCTCTCTCTCATCTCGCGCTCTCTCTCTCCTCCAATTCTCTCTCTCTCTCGCACTCCTTCACCCCCCCCTCACTATATTGTTTGTGGCGTTTGGCTTGTTTGCCGAAAATGTAACAATGTTGTGGAGTGCTTTTCTAGGTGGTTATTGTTAAAGTGAGTTATTACGTTTCTTTGATGTTAGTTCCATTTTCGTATGTGCAAACGTTTGCTTTGAGTTCAATCTCTTTTGTTTTGTTTGTTTGTGGTTTTTTTGGCGTTTGTTCTTGTTTTCATTTTGCCAATTGTTTTTTTTTTTGTCCCCGCTTGGGCGAGGGCTGGAGGAAAAAAAGAACTTGCATATCTATATCCCTCGATAATAAAGAACGTCCAAATGTGTTTGCTGTTTATTTTTCATATTTGTTTTCTAGAGAAAGAAATCCGAGAAGTCAAACACATTAGAAGTTTTCGGGTGTTGTCATTGATAACAACTTTTCATGGTCCGATCACGTTGCTTACCTATGCCAAAAGAAAATCCCCAAATTATTCCAGTGTCCAAAAATAAGCATTTTTCTGAAGAGGCATGCGAGAAAAATGTACTTTCTTGCCCATCTACAGTCAATATAGACAAGCTTCTACGCCGATGTGATTCAGCCAGCGCAAAACATTCGAAAAAACGGTACACTGGCTAGACGAGCGCGAAATTATTCTCTAAAAGCGAGGTAGTTGGTTCGACTAAACAGGGGAACAAATGCTTGGATATCCGGTTCCCGAATGCCAAAACTCGAATAAAATAGGCCAATATTTATGCATAAAGTGGTAAATGGAAATGCACCTCCGCCCATTGTATACAGTTTCCGAACAAATACAATAGCCACGTCCACAAGTTAATAATGCCTAGGTCCAACTTGACCTTTACAAATACAAGCCTCGCGAACAGTGGTGCAACGTTTGGAACAATGTGGCCTCCAGTTCTGAAAAAATCTCAAGTTTTAATAATTTTCAAAGAGCGCTAAAGGATAGCTGCGCAGTAAGTTAAAAAAATTTATAAAAACAAACAAACAAACCCTGTACCAGTTGATCCTAAATCAATGAAAAGACTGATGAATAAAAGAAAATACTGCACGATTACGCCTGTGTGAGACGGACATCGTGCATTGTCATTTGAAGCAGAGCAAAAATGGGTTAAGAGATTGATAACATGTTTGACATGATGATATCGCCTCTTGCTGTCGATTTTTGATGCATTGTGTGTATTCAAGTCTATTTGGACTCTTTTACCCGTTTGTCTTGGACTTTATACATGTATTTTCCTCCCCCCCCCCCCCCCCCGAATCCCCACCCACACCCCGACACCCCGCTTCGGCTCCTCTCTCTATCTCCTCTCACTCCTCGCTCTCCTCCGCATCTCTCTCTCTCTCTCCTTTCTCGTCTCTCTCTCTCTCGCTCTCTCTCTTCGCTCTTTCTTGATCTTTCTTTCTTTTTGTCGTTCTCTCTCTCCTCTCTCTCTCTCATCTCTCTCCTCTCATTCTCTCTCCCCCCCCCCCCTCACCCCCCCCGCTCTCTGTCTCTCGCTCTCGTGCCCCCCCCCCCCCACTCTCTCGCTCTTCTTCTTTCTTCTTCTCTTCTCTCGCTCTCCTCTCTCTTCTCGCCTTCTTTCTCTCTCTCTCTCTCTCTCTCGCCTCGCTCTTTCTCTTTCTTTCTTATCTTCGTCTTTCTTTCTCTCTCTCCTCTCTCTCTCTCTCTCTCTCTCTCTCGCTCGCTCCTCTCTCTCCTCTCTCCTCGCTCGTTCTTTCTTATCTTTCTTTCTCTCTCTCTCCTCTCTCTTTTCTCTCTCTCTCTCTCTCTCTCTCCTCTCTCGCTCTCTTCTCCCCCTCTCTCTCTCTCTCTCCTCGCTCTCTCTCACCCCGCCCCTCACTATATATTTTGGTTGCGTTGCTTGTGTGCGAAAATGTACAAGTGTTTGAGGAGGTGGCGTTTCTCCTGGTGGTTATTATAAAGTGAGGTGTATTCGTTCTTTGATGTTATTCCATGTTCTGTATTTTCAAACTTTGTTTTGATGTTCAATCTCTTTTGTTTTTTGTTGTTGGGTGGGTGGGTGTTTTTTGTCGTTGGTCATTTTTCATGGGACAACTGTTTTTTTGGGTCCCCCTTGCGAGGGCTGATGTAAAAAAAAAAGACACTTTTTTTTGGCCCCTTATCTATTACCCCGATTATAAAGAAACGTGAAAATGTGCCTGCTGATTGTAGTTTCAATATTTGTTTTCTAGTGAAAGTTAAATCGAGAAGAAGTCAAAACACATAAAGTTTCCGGGTGTTAGGCATGGATACAACTTATCATGGTCCGATCAAGTTGCTTACCTATGCAAAGAATAGCCCCCAAAATATTCAGTTGTCCAAAATAGAGCATATTCTGAATATGCAGGCTAGAAAAAAAGTACTTCATGCCCATAAACAGTCGATTAAGACTATTGCGTCTACTTTATGGATTCAGCCTGCGCAAACATTCTAAAAAACCTTTAGCAAGATTGCATAGGCGAGCGCTAAAATTAGT
Source organism: Conus ventricosus (assembly GCA_018398815.1). Taxonomy (NCBI): domain Eukaryota; kingdom Metazoa; phylum Mollusca; class Gastropoda; order Neogastropoda; family Conidae; genus Conus; species Conus ventricosus. The sequence continues at coordinate 7,740 of JAFLJL010018692.1, read as the reverse complement.
TCTCTTAAAATCTAGTTCATTAACTCTAAACGATGACAAATCTTTGGATATCCTTCCCCTAAGGCCAAAACTCGAATAAAATAAGGCTATATTTATGCATAAAGTGGTAAATGGAAATGCACCTCCTCCATTGTGTCAAGCCTCGTATACAGTGGTGCTACGTGTTGGAACAATTGCCTCCATTTCTGAAAGAAATCTCAAGTTTTAATATTTTCAAAGAGCGCTTAAAAGGATATCTGC
>JAFLJL010018692.1:0-2500 GCA_018398815.1 Conus ventricosus | reverse complement strand
GAGGGAAACACTCCGTGTCTTGTCGTAAATACAGAGATGCATTCAATTCGGATTTCAACTTATCCTTCCACAAACAAAGAAAGATCAGTGCCTAGTGTGTGTGAACTATGCGGCAAAACTCAAAGAAGGCGTAACAGAAGATGAGGAAAAGGAATACCAGAGGCACACCCAGATGAAACTAGAGCAAGAGAGGAGAGAAGGCAAAAGATAAGGAGCTGGCCAAACAAGATTCGTCAATCCATGTTGTTACTCTTGACCTTCAGGCTGTTCTACCAACCCCATGCGGGCCTTGTTAGTCAATTGTACTACAAGCGCAAGCTCTCTGTGTACAATTTCACGGTGTATTCTCTGGCAGATGGAAAGGCAACCTGCTATGTTTGGGATGAGACAAATGGAAAGAGGGGCTCAGTGGAAATTGCCTCTTGCCTTCTTCTCTACTTCCAGTCACTTCAGTGACAGTGAAAGAGGTTGTGCTCTATTCAGACTGCTGTGGAGGACAAAATCGCAATCAGTACTTAGCAGTAGCCATCCTGTACGCCCTCGAGCAATTAGTTCACAATATCACTTCAGTCACCCACAAGTACCTGGAGACCGGCACACGCAGATGGAATGTGATTCTATGCACTCAGCAATTGCATTCGCACCAAAAAGCAAGCCCTGTTTACACTCTCAGTGGCTGGGATAATTATTTTTCGCATGGCGACGGCGGCACAACCCCTACACTGTCGTCCCCATTCGGTTCAGTCAGATCCTTGACTTCAAGCACCTGGCATCACAGGTCATCCGCAACACCAAGGTGGACAGCCACAACAAGCGAGTGAGCTGGCTGAAGATGAAGGTGATCCACTTCAGCAATAGGCCAAGACACCATGTACTTCAAGTACGACTTTGATGACAGTGATTACCACCAGCTCTGTCTCTCACACCCTCAGCAAGGAGGAGGCAGCCATCTCTGGGGCAGATCATCAAGCCCCGTTACCAGGCAAGCTGCCCATTTCAGAGGCCAAGAAGCGAGACCTGCTTTCCCTGTGTCGCTCAGGTGTGATTCCAGAGGAGCACCACCCTTCTACAACAACCTGCCGACCTTGGCCAACCAGGTGGACTGTCTGGAGGAGCTGGATGTGAACGACTGTGACAGTAGGGAGGAGACAGACTAGAATTTGCTGCAAATCTGTTTGAGGAGGGTGGGATGGGGATGGGGTTGTGTGTGTTATCAGTCGTTACTGTTTAACTGCAGAGAACAATGATTATCACAACATTGTGCTGTGCTAGAACTGACTTAGAGGAACAATGATTATCACAAACAGTGTGCTGTGCTAGAACTCATTTAGAGAACAATGATTATCACAAACAGTGTGCTGTGCTAGAACTCATTTAGAGAACAATGATTATCACAGTGTGTTGTGCTAGAAACTGATTTAGTTATTCATGAAAGGAAAGCTTGAAAAACTGTACATGTTCTGAATTGTGGAGATGGCATTTGTGAGATCGGAGTGTGGTATGTGGATTTCACTGTTGGAATAACTATAATCTTGGATGGCTATGTCTCAACAAAATATTCTTCGTCAGCGGCGAAAAGAACGGAGGAGAACAGTTGGTATGTACAGTTTTTATGTCTTTTTTAGTATTTGTACATAGTTTTATTTGCAATGTTTGATTGATCAATGTTTCTCCTCATGGGAGAGGCACACTTACTTTGTTTTCCATGTCTTGCTGTTATCAAGTTGAAGGAATATTTTTAACTAAAAAGACTTAAGTGAAAATGCATAGTTTTATCTCTAGAAACACACTCCATTTATCACAGAAGGAAGCTTAATAAAACTTCTTAATTCGAGTTGAGGATTTTTGTCAGTATGTTGAAAGTGACCCATGCCATAAGAGAACCTGCTAGAGGTAATTATTTTGGGATAAAGACTGATAGCTCCCAGGATTGGCCAGCAATAGGGGGGGAATAGTGCGTGCTAGAATTCAGCAATCCAAGTTGAGTACTTCTAGCAGCCACAGTGCAACCGCCCTGTACCACTTACGGGGTGGGCTACATCTCAGTAACGGTTGTTACTAACTTCTAGCAGTACAAACATGGACAGAACAGTGGGTCAAAATGCTGCTAAAATTGCTTATTTCAGTTGGTACTACACATTACATAAAAAATGAATGTAGGCATTGTTTTATCCTTTACATATTTACATCACCTTTACACCATATGTTTACGTTGAACATAGTGAATTTGCAAAGCATTCCGCTCATAAGAAACATAAATATAGCTGCTTAAACTTTCTCTTTGTGTTTTCTTCAAAAGTGCAAAATTCAAGTTACGAAGTTCTAGCAGTCAGCCCTCGAAATGGACTGATCAGGAAGAAAACATGATATAGGGAGGGTGGGAGACAGGGTGAAGTTTTTTTTTCTCCCAAATCAAAGCAAAACAAACAAACAAACAAACAAACACACAAACTCCAAGTTAGTTGGAAGAGATGAACACAGCCATAATGTGCTAAGGATC
>JAFLJL010018691.1:17053-24553 GCA_018398815.1 Conus ventricosus | reverse complement strand
GAAACAGTCTAGGGGGGTCCAGGGGCATGCCCCCCCGGAAAATTTTGGGTTGCTACATTCAATTCTGTGCAATCTGGTGCATTTTGAGACTGAAATTAACACATTTTAAAGGAAAAAGCCAATATTGTTTTTTTTTTTTTCTAAATTGGAAATGAAATGAGGCAGGGAACAGTAAACAATAAACAGTAAACAAGTGGGGTAACGTTTGCTCCATAAGAAAACCTGACACAGAGTAACTTTTATTCAAGACTGGCACAGCCTTTTAAACTTGAATAAAGTCAGACAAATACATAGACGAACAATCTAATAGTGGGGGAAAATAACAAGTGCAGTCCAACAACTGAACTGTCCTCACAATAATGACTTGGCAAAGATTTGGACTTAAGGAGGAGGGGGGGGCAGTTCGAAGATGGATAAACTGGGAACATGAAATTAAGAAAATATATTACAGATATGAAAACTCTTCACTAGCTGCACAAGGGAACCATTGCAATCCCTTTTGAAGGCAGATATATTTGTATAAAAAAGGCAAATATATCTGCCTTCAAAAGGGATTGCGATGGTTCCCTTGTACAGCTAGTGAAGAGTTTTCATATCTGAAATATATTTTCTTAATTTCATGTTACCAGTTTCTCCATCTTCAAACTGCCCCCTCCTTAAGTCCAAATCTTTGACAAGTCATTATTATGAGGACAGTTCAGTTGTTGGCCTGCGCTTGGTTTTTTCCCCCACTATTAGATTGTTTGTCTATGTATTTGTCTGACTTTATTCAAGTTTAAAAGGCTGTGCCAGTCTTGAATAAAAGTTACTCTGTGTCAGGTTTTCTTATAGGAGCAAACGTTACCCCACTTGTTTACCTTTTTTCTTTTTTTTAACACAAAAAGCTATAAAAATCAACTATACTAATACTTACTATCTTTCACAACTTGGACCAAGTGTAGACGAGAGGAGTTCCTTTTCAACCTAATGGCACACAAAATTAATGCAAGATGTCCAGCTCCCAAGTGTGGAGCTAGACATCTTGCATTAATTTTGTCCGCTGATCCAGAGCTGTCTTGTGCTTGTTGCTTTTAATGTGATCCACCAAAGCAACTTTTCCGCGTGAACTGTAATTTATTTGCACTCGGCAAAGATTGCAGTAAGCAAGGCCACAGGCATTAAATTTGGCTAATAACTGGCCTATCACTTCATCATCATCCACCTTACTCTCCAACCAGTCCCACTTCCACTTGTTCTTCAAAGAACTGTCGCAGGAAACATTTTCTCCGCGTGAAACGACGTCTCTTCGACATGTTGCCATTTTGAAGATCGCAAAACCGGAAGGAGAAAGTTACCAAGTTAACTGCGAATCGAAGCCGTTTAAGAATGTCGAACAGTTTGTGGATAAATGACACCCGATGTTTTTGAAGACATGAATGAGAATCACAGATCGCTTCCGCGGAACTGACACGCTGTTACGCGGAACGAACAAGGATCTACCGCGGAAATCCGCGGATCCGCGGAAAAGTCCCACCCCTGATGTAAACAACAAATACTATCTTTTTTATTTGAGGATCACATCTGTTTTAATCACATATGTATACAAGCGTGTAAATGGTGAAAACAACCAGGTCTGTACTTGCAACAGATTTGTAAGAGCACAGTCCGGTCCACAATTTAAGGGGTTATGGACTTCTGCGCTGTAGACTTTCACTCCATGGTCGCACTTTTTCACAATGGTACCAATGTCAATTTGTATGTTCAATCATTCCACTTGAAAGTACTCTCTTAACCCCTTCACTGTTATCATATTTTGCTAAGTCCCATGCTGGACGAAACAGAAAGAGTGTTGAATCATGACGAATAGCATACGTTAACTGACCATTGCAGACGACAATTTTTATGACGAACGCCATTCGTCAACAGCGCAGTGAAGAGGTTAAAACATTCACATAATTCAATCATCGTATCTCTCATCATCACACACACACACACACACACACACACACACACACACACACACACACACACACATCATGGTCGTCTTCTATGATAACTAACCACAAAAGGCAAGCGGAGATCAATGTGCTTGCCCAGCAAGAACAAGATTTTATTTCACTTTACTTTCAGATTTTTTGAATCAGTCAATTAGTGACAACTGCTTCACTTGCAATAGGCAGGGGGGGAAATTGGCACTCTCCATTGTGATAAAAGACATTTTCCGGCAATGAAAGCGACGAAAATTTTCTCCATCAAAATCTTGTCCCTCGTTTTCAACTAATGCGATACCAAACTCATCAATACTGTCATTCTGACAAGATGAAAGTCCACAGCCCAAAAGTCGTCGAACACAATGAACATTGGCCAGTCCTAGAATGAGAACGGCGACCCAGACACTTACCCCTCTGGGCTGTCAGGTAAGTCAGAGGTGGCTGCCAAACAGGCATGGTGAAGAAGATCACTGGCAAACTCCATCATGGCCTGCACAGACGATCAGCAAGACACTGACTACAAATCATATCATCATTATCATTGGCAAACTCCATCATGGCCTGCACAGACGATCAGCAAGACACTGACTACAAATCATATCATCATTATCATTGGCAAACTCCATCATTGCCTGCACAGACGATCAGCAAGACACTGACTACAAATCATATCATCATTATCATTGGCAAACTCCATCATGGCCTGCACAGACGATCAGCAAGACACTGACTACAAATCATATCATCATTATCATTGGCAAACTCCATCATTGCCTGCACAGACGATCAGCAAGACACTGACTACAAATCATATCATCATTATCATTGGCAAACTCCATCATTGCCTGCACAGACGATCAGCAAGATGCTGACTACAAATCATATCATCATTATCATTGGCAAACTCATCACTGCCTGCACAGACCATCAGCAAGACGCTGACTACAAATCACTTCATCATTATCATTGCCAAACTCCATCATTGCTGCACAGATGATCAGCAAAACACTGACTACAAATCATATCATCATTATCATTGGCAAACTCCATCATTGCCTGCACAAAGACTCAACAAGATACGTACTGCAAATCATATCAAACTCCATCACTGCCTGCACAGAGGATCAGCAAGATACTAACTACAAGTCATATCATCATTATCATTGGCAAACTCCATCATTGCCTGCACAAAGACTCAACAAGATACATACTACAAATCATATCAAACTCCATCACCGGACAGATAATCAACAAAATATGTACTTCAAATCATATCATATCATCATCATCATTATCATTGGCAAACTCCATCATTGTCTGCACACAGGATCCACAAGATAGGTTCTATGCATTATATCATCACTATTACTGGCCAACTCCATCATATAGGTTCAATGAGACGCATAGCCTACTACAATTTGTATCATCATCATTATCATTGGCAAATTCCTCCCTTTGTCTACAGACAGAATCAATGTTCTTGCCCTTGTACATATGCAAAATGACAAACATTTGAGCATAATAAATTCTGCTGAAAGCGGGATGGCGGACTGCTCTGTACCCATGAAAGAAATTCAGTCATGAGCAAATCAGAACTAATTCCACTCTACACTTCACCAACCAGGTTCTGCCAGTGTTCGAACCTGGGACCTGCCAATCAAGCATGCAATGGTCTAACCACCTGCCCATTAAACCTGACCCTCTGGCTATCACGACTCTACCTATCAACTTGTTCACAACACGCTGTCAGGATTCTGAAGAGTGCCTGATTCAACACAGGGCAACATGCTGCAACAATTCTAGCAGCAGACTGGGCAAACCACGAGAACAACAGCAATGGCTGCCCCCACGCACACCCAAATATCTGACCAGCTTTGCAAGAAGATTCTTTACCAGTGATGTCAGAGTACACATTCAGTCCTTCCTTACATGATGAAAGAAAAAGCAAACCAGTAACAAGTCAACTTCGCTTGCTGTTTTGAAGAGAAAGAAACCAACCAAGTGCTGTACAGAGTTTGTAACACTGTCAGATTACCAGCTGTGTTGAAGCCACAGCACTTGTTCCACAAGACTCTGACAAAGAACGAGAGTTTGTCATTACATCCACAGAGAAATTAGGGCCAAAGACAATAACTTTGTTGCTTTTGGTCCGAACATGATATATATGAAGCCAGTGATAGTGGACCTACAACCAGCCTTTTTGTTGTTGTTTTCAATGTTCACAAAGTATATGATTTTCAACTCCATCAAACAATATCAATATTAATATCAATATTACACTACATTACCAAGTATAAATAAAGTAACTGTCAGCTTAAGTTAGGAAATTAATAGCTCAAAAACAAAAACAAAACAACAGAAGAAGAGGAAGGCCCAAACAAATGGCCTGAGGCAGGTTTTGTGCATAACAACACTGTTCATGGCGTACACTGAGCAGTCTAAGAGCCTGTCTGGATGGTGTAATACTTTTTAAAATGGTAGGGAAGAAAGAGAGAGAGAGAACTACTTTCAATAAATTACTGAAGGAAAGACTTACATAAAAAAAATCCCATAGGAAAAAAATCCAAATCAGCCAAAGAGGGAAAGACGAGTGGGACAAACAGAGTGACACTGACGGAGAAAAAGAGAAAGGACTGACTTAAGAAAAATCCCAGTAAATAACAAAAATAATGATACTGAATTACTTGCAATCTCAGACATGTCACCAACCATACAGAGCTTTAAGATCATATTCACAGTATGATGACGCTTCTCAAGTATCTGTGAGGTGGTCCCTAAGTGCTTTGTTTTCATCAACATAATTTCATTACATGTAAATGTAGGTTAAAGCCGCTGAATTTTCAATCCCAGGTCCCCCTCTCTGCCCTCCATCCCCCCTCCACTGCTTCTTACATCTCATGCAAGTGCTGTGACTCCCATGTGGAACGCTCCAGCTCCCCCACAACCCTTTGCTGTGTGTGTTGTGCTGCAGCCCCAGCACCCTCTGTCCACAGGAAGCCATCAATACTCAGGTCATCATGAGGCAACCCGACGGAGGAGACACTGCACTGCTGCTGGCTCACTTTATGTTCTGACCCAATAAATGCCAGATACCACCTACTAAGTCCCCTACTGGCTACAATAAGTTGTAGAGCCAGTAACAACCTTTGAGGGCACCACGATATTCATCCAAAGACAGTTCTCATGGACTTGCCCATACCAAAACCTCTGAGATGAAGTCACGATAGGTTCGGATAGGAAGAAAGCACAACATAAAGGGTGACAGATTAAAATTTTTTGTTGCTGTAAATGATGGATGACGATGATATCATGGAGTTCCATTCAGGCCTGAGACTACATGACACAGCCGTGTTCTACATGCATTTTCATAATACATCCAGACGTCAACCAGGTCTGAGTGACACAGACACCTGCAGTGCTGGTCAAAAAATTTGAGCAACACTCTCAGAGGCACATCCACTACGTTGATAAATACATCTAGGTGGTTCCGGTCTCTTCATGTGGAACTACAGTACACTTAACCTATCGAAACAAAAAGATTATGCCTCTGTTGGGACTCGAACTCACGGTCTTCCAGCCCACAAAAGAGCCACTTCACCAAAGCAGCTAGCCATAATCCATTACAAATGATGAACACAATGGAATCAGATTTGCAGGTGAGCACTTGTTATACCCCTTCACAGCTATGATATGACTCACCCCAAACAACATGTCCTCTGCGGTAGATGCAAAGACGCCCGGGATCAGAACTGCAGGAGAAAACTTCACACCAACCTGAGCAAAAACAAACACCTCATACAGTAAACACACGCCGGGAGAAAACTTCACACCAACCTGAGCGAAAACAAACACCTCATACAGTGAACACACGCCATCAGAAGATACAGCAAAGGTAGGGAACAATGGGCTATGAATTAGCTTTAGAAAAACCAGGGTAAACCTAAGAAAAGAAAGGAAAAAAACACACACAAAAAACAAACACAAATAAGAAAAAAAAATTCCACAGTGTCATATCATGAACGTTCTATCCACAACAGACATAAGAACATTAAGATGAGAATGTACAGAAGGTGCCTTCAAGAGTTCTCAGCATAAACATCAACCATTCATTTGCCTGAAATTCCCAGAAGTTTTGGACTGTTTCATGAGAGAATCTTGGAAATGTCTTGCCACATAATCAAGTAGCAGTAACTGTTCAGCTAAAAATCGAAAGGTGAACAATAAAAACACACACACACACACAAACCAAGACTGACAGCAGTACCTATTCTGTGTTCATAGCTGTGGATAATGCACAGAACAAGTCAATAAACTTGCCTATGTTTGTCAGACTGCCTCTTTTATGTTTTAAGGAAAGGGGCACCATACTCGTCATGGATTGAACTGTCCTAAATAAGGTGATGTTTGGCACCCCAATAAACACTTCCTCTTACATTTCATCTTTTCATGATAGCAACTTTAAGGTATAAAATAAGTGTTTATAACAAACTTAGTTAAGCTAAGTGTGTTGCTGGGGACAATACACACATTGTTTTCTATGAGGTCTTACATGTCACTTCAATTGCAATCAAATCAAGTTGAGCAATGTCGGGAGAAGGGTGACAGAGTATGACAATTGAAGAGAGGTTAAAAATCATTATTCTGCACCAATGGTGTTATCCTAAAACATTATTCTTCAACAATCACGTTATCCTAAAACAATATTCTGCGCCAATGGTGTTATCATAAAACATTCTGCACCAATGGTGTTATCCTAAAACATTATTCTTCACCAATCACGTTATCCTAATCCTGCACTCAGCAAGGCAAGGTATTACTGATCAAGATGGCACCGCCATGGTCAGACACAGAATGAGCTAAAGATAGCCTGCAAAGAGAAATGATGGCTACACAAACAGAAACACCTGAATGAATTGTTAACACAGATGCTTTCATTTACACATTACGCACAGATTTCTTCTCTGACTTTCACACACACACAACACACACACACACCCCTAAGAGACTTTTTTTTCATACAAACATGCACACAATTATTTTTTCAATTAAACACACACACACACACACACACACACACACACACACACACACACACAGGCAGATTTCCTTTTTTAGGCACACATACACAGTCACAATATACATGCATGAGAAAACATCCAACCCAAGAACATGTAGACACACACACACATACAACACACACACACATAAAACACACACACACACACACGCACACAACACACACACACACAACACACACACACACACACACACACACACACACACACACACACACACACACCCTCCCAATAGCCCTGACTCCCACCTGTGCTGCCGTGTCCTGTACAAACTGGGCCTCCGCTGTTGAGGGCAGGAGGTCAAAGTTCAGCTCGTAACCCACTTGCAAGGGGGCCTCCTCCTTCGCTGCTGTAGCACAGGACTCTGCAACACACAGTTCCCCTCATCAAGTTCCCTGTGCTCCCACTGAAGAGAAACAAAAATACCTGAAATCATTGGAAGGGGCAGGGGGATC
>JAFLJL010018691.1:10000-16953 GCA_018398815.1 Conus ventricosus | reverse complement strand
CACCCCCCCCCCCCCCCCCCCCCCCTTTCCCCTGGACTTCAACGCAGTGACAGCCCTGATATAGCCCTTTGCGGTCGGCTGGGATATAAACAACATTACCTTACCTTAACTCTCCCCTGAAAAATCTTGGAACTTACACTCAAAAAGGTGCAATACAAACAAATCTGAGCATCACCAGGTGTACTGTCAACGTTCTGGTCCAACTACAACCAAGACCATTTGTCTGTTCAGCTTTTGCCCATGTCTCTCACTCTTGCAGTGTTTTACTGACTCATGACATAAAAGAGCGATACTAATTTGCTTTCAGTTGGGCAGACAAAATAGCCACTGCTCTCTCTCGCAAAGAAATGTACACAAGCTCCTATGACATCAGTGTCATCGGCAAGCATACCGAAAGCATGACCTTTGCTCCATGGATTCCACTTCCTGTTTTCTTGTTTGTTTTTTTTCAATTTTTTTTTTATTTTGAGGAGTGGAGGGTGGTGGCAGTGGTGTCTTTCTCACACTCAATGAAACAAGCAAACTCCTGGAAAAGTGGCAACCCTGAGGTCTGCAGTGATTTCAAGTTTCACTTGCTTCACACTGGCACTTCTCACTTCACCACAGAATGCCCCTTTGTACGGAACAGCCAAAACGAAAAGACAGGAAATCCTTTAAGAGAGGCAAGCTTTGCTCCGTGGGTGAAAAGCAACTGATTGCTCTAAAGTAAGTGCCTCTAGCAGTACTGGTTCGATTCACCTAGCTGAGGAGTACCAGCTCAGATGTAGGGAAGTTTCCTGGTTTGCTTTTGTAAATCTTCTGTCTAGGATGGTTGTTAGGTGAAAGGGTAATGCGAGCAGCATTAGGTTTTAAATTCATAACATGTAAACTGTCTTGCTGTTGGAGACCAAAAGAAAGTTAAAAAGAGAAGGGGAAAATATCAGGTTAGAAGCCTTACACGCATGCACGTACGCACGCCACGGCTGTTCAGAGCAAGTTACTTAGTTTTGAGTCTCAGGGGAGTTTACAGCTGCAGAGACCAAGCCGTGAATGCAGGTGAGGGAAAGGAATGTTTTCTGCAGGCCGCTCCCCACCAGCCAGCTAACCGCACTGTATTCGGCCAACTGAATGTCATCTGTTCATAGCTGGTCTGGCAGCAATGCGTTCGGCAAGGTTGAGTGGCCATTACAAATGGGGCTGTAGGTTTGATAATTAGTTATTGTCATGAAAAATGTAATATATCTGCACTATTGAGATGACTGAATTGGCGAATTCCCAACAATTCTTTTAATACCAAACTCGACTGGGTTTATTTTCTTGTAGATAACATAGATGCCGCAAGAAAGCTTGTACGCAAGTGGTCAGGCAATATTAGAACAATGACAACAAACACAATATTGTGCAAAAATGACGTCATCACTTTCTGGGAAGTTAATTTTCCATAGTTAAGTAGTACACAAGTTTGATACATGCCTCTGCTCAGACTACAGCAACAAAAATATTGGATTACAAATGTGTAAAGCCTTGTTTGTTTGCCCTTTCACTAAGTGTCTCAATAAGGACGGAAATGTAAAGCTGTGACGCATGCAAACACGCACACACACACACACACACACACACACACACACACACACACACATCACAGACACCAGACACACACACACACATACACACACACACACACACACACACACACACACATCACACAGACACACACGTACAGCCAGTGACTTACCCACTGCCACAACGTCCACTTCTATGGGTTCCTCCTCACAGAGTTTGGTGCTGTCCGCAGACTTGAACCCACAGCACAAGGCGTCAAAGTCAGACACAGGCAGAAGGGGCTTCTCCAGGCATGGCAGGGCCATCTCATCTGGGGAGGGCGCCGGTTCCATCAGTGGACGTCCACCTGAACATTAAACAATGGAACAGGGTCATGTCATCAGTTGTTCATTCATTTACCTACTTACAGCAATGATCAAAATCTGTCTGGTACTTCTGTTTACTGATGTTGGGTAGGAAAGCCACACAAAAAAAAACCAACTGAAACACACTGCAGCTTTACTAAAAAAAAAAAGTCAAAATACAAGCACACACACACACACACTCAAAGTACAAAGCAACACCAGCAAACCATATCCAAACAAAAGCAATAGCCCTCCAAAGGGAAGAAAACAGTATAGAAAATCACAATGCCACTCTTCTCATTTTCGGCCACGTGGCCTTTTTCAAGAGAAAAAAACACAATGCAACTATGTGATGTCATCTCCGGCAACTGGTCAGAGCAAAGAATTGACGTCATAAATATATTACTTAAGTTCTGACATCACAATATGTGATGTCATCAACAAGGGGAAAAAAAGGGAGGGGGGCAAGTTGTGTGTGTGCGTGTGAGCGCATGCGCGTGCGTGCGTGTGTGTAGTTATACTGTAACCAATGTACTTCAAAACATACAATACGCTCCATAAATCACTAATTTGACTAATTTGGTGAGTGGTTTTTTTTCTGACTCATGAGCCAATATGCAACATTGCACTGAGCAAATTTTATATGATATCTTAGTGGAAGATCTTAACTCTAATACTCTACAGCTAAAAGCAGCAAAACTTTCAGAAAATCTATCTGATTTACACACTGTCAAGTTGCGTTTTATCACAAATGTAATAATACAACCAGTCAGGTTAAAGCAGTATGTATTGGTGCAGTGATGAATGTATTGTCATTGTTTAGCCTCTGTCTATGAATGAACCAAACTGGGTGTTTCAAACACACTGAAAATTTAAAACATCATTAAACACATGTGTATTTCTGTTCCTGTGTGCCCTCTTAATGTTCAATCCAAGACAGTTTGTGTGAAGCAGCCCCCGATCTTCCAACAGAATGGCCAACACACAGCAGGCTGGAAGGTCAAACAACCAGGTGCTATGTCAGGGCTGAAAGGGTTAATGCATGACCTTGGCAAGCGGTTCAAATAAGCCGGTGGATTAACCCTTTGCTTCCCCTGACTTAACTGGAATTTTCAAAACCTTTCAGTTTGGTATGCTGTTTATAATCTGTAATGCTTATTACGCATGATTTAAGTTTAATGAATACTCATTTCAATTCTTAAAAGATAAATGAATGAAATAAAATCAATATATAACAATCATTCCCGACATGCAAGCATTTCCGGTTTCCTTGTCTCTTCCCATGGTTGCTGACCTGTAGATATGTCCATGACTGGGTGTGGAAAGCTTAAGGCTGGAGAGTTCCTCCCTCCTAGAGCCACACAGTGAGCATGATAAAGATCAAGCCTTGTCTGGCGGAGGTACCATTCAATCCAACACAAGACACATTGTAATCCAACTGTTTAGAGAATCTCACTCCTAACTGTGAAGGGGACAGCTTGGTAAAAGGTAAGGTAATGTTGCTTACAGCCCAGCGCCAGCCGACCGCAAAGGGCCATATCAGGGCTGTCATCACGCTTAAGTCAACTCACAAGTCACTTAAAGCAAAAAAAAGAAAAAGAAAAAAAAAATCATTCACAGGTCCCTGTAAAAGCACACCTCCTAAAAACACAGGAAACTTTGTTAAAAATCTTTTCTTCAGCAGATAAGACGTCGGAAGACCAAGGCCAGGATTTAAACCACAGTGCCAAGGACATCCATGCTGTTGGTTCGGATGAGGAATTTACACAGGCCCTCGATGCCAGGCGCCTGAAACTCAACCTGCCACGAGCAAACGAAACTGAAGATTGGGAGAAACTGGATGCAAAAATCGTCCAAAGACTCGATGCACTGATAGGGAAAAGCACCCTGGAACACAAACTAGCCACATATGGGGACATTGTGTATGCCACATGTAGAGACGCCTATGGACTGGAGTAAAACTACCCAAAGAGAAAACCCCCTCCAAAGAAATCCAGACGCCAAGAAAAGATGGACAAGATCAGAGTCCAAAAGAACAACCTCAAGAAACAAATGAAGACCCCACTGCCAGCTGAAAAACAAGGCTTGGAAAAACTGTGGGAAGACCTGAAAGAAAAACACAGCGCCTCAGCAAAGCGGAATCTGCGAGGAAGAGGAAGAGCAAAAAGAAGAAGACACAAGAGCGCTTCTTCAGAGACCCCTTCCAGTTTGCCAGAACACTGTTTGAGCAGCCAAAATCTGGGACCCTAAGTGTGGACAAAGGAGTTCTTGAGCAGCATCTGAGGAAAACATACTCTGACTCACAGAGCAAAGCACCACTCGACATTCAAGATCTGGTGTGGCCCAAACCAACCCTGAGGAACAGTTCAATGGCAAGCCTCCAACGTTGGCGGAAATCAAGAAGGTGGTCGACAAAGCCAGAGCCAAATCATCACCAGGGCCAAACGGAATACCTTACCAGCTTTACAAGAAATGTCCCAAGGTGCTGGAGTGGCTCACAGGCTGCTGCGATCGGCTTGGAGAAACCAGAAGATCAGCGGCCAGTGGATGACGGCAGATGGTGTGTACATCCCCCAAAAAGCAAAACTCAAGTGACATCAGCCAGTCAGGCCAATATCACTACTGAACGTCGAAGGGAAAATCTTCTTCTCTGTCATGGCAGCAAGGCTGACCAAGTACCTGATGGAAAAAAAAGTACTTGGATGTGTCAGTCCAGAAAGGTGGCATCCCAGGCGTGGCTGGCTGTGTAGAACACGCCACAATGATCTGGGACGCAATCCAAAAAGCAAAACAGAAAAGAGAGACCTGGACGTAGTGTGGCTCGATCTGGCAAACGCATATGGATCTGTGCCCATGAGATGATACAGTTGGCTCTTGAGATGTACCTGTGCCAAAGAACATCCGCGACATGCTCAAGAAGTACTTCAATGGTTCTCAATGCGGTTCTCTACCAAGGACTACACAACTGATTGGATTTAACTTGGAAGTGGGCATTGCAATGGGCTGTGCAATTTCCCCCATACTGTTCGTGCTGGCAATGGAACTCATCTTGAAAGCAGCAACAAACAACGCGAGACAAACAGACCTTGGCGATGGATACAAGATGCCTCCTCTCAAGGCCTTCATGGATGACACTACAGTGATTTCATCCAGAGAAGACGAGACACGTCATGTGCTGGAGAGGCTGGACGACATAGTTGCCTCATCCAGAATGAAGTTCAAGCCAAAGAAATCACGGAGTCTCTCACTGAGGAAAGGAAAAGTGGCCGAATCTGTGGTCTTCAGTGTTGCCAACCAGGCCATTCCAACAGTCACAAGAACCAGTCAAGAGCCTTGGAAGATGGTATGATGATACGCTGAAAGACACACAAAGAGCAAAAGAACCAAGCAGATGGCGGAAGAAGGCTTGGAGACCATTGACCAGTGTGGGCTCCCTGGCAAATACAAGGTCTGGTGTCTGCAGTTCATGCTGATACCAAAGCTCCTATGGCCTCTGATGATATATGACATCTGCACCAGCACAGTGGAGGCAATGGAAGCCAAAATCAACAAGTTCACAAGGAAATGGCTTGGTGTCCCACCCTGTCTGACTGACATCGCGCTGTACTGTCGCCAAGCAAAGCTCAAACTACCACTGAAATCCATCCTGGAGGAATACAAAGCAGGGAAGATCAGACTTCAAAGCATGCTGGAGGACTCAGGAGACAAGGTGGTAGAAGCAATCAAGCCCCAGCTGAAGACAGGCAGAAAATGGGAAAGTTCAAGAGGCGATGGATTCTGCAAAAGAAAGTCTCAAGATCAGAGAAATAACAGGACACACACAGACCAACAGACAAGGACTGGGGTGACCAAAACTGAATGGTGGTCAAAGGCCAAAGGAAAAGCCAAAAGAGACATGATGATTCAGGAGATGAGAAAAGAAGAAGACCAAAAAAGACTCCAAAAAGCAGTCCAGCAGAGCCAGCAAGGGCAAATGGACAACGTGGGAGAATGCACTCCAAAGAAGTCTAACTTGGAATGACATTTGGCACATGGCCCCTCTCAGGATCAGCTTCATTCTCAGATCTGCATATGGACCTTCTGCCCTCAAATGAAAAACCTGGTGAAAAGTGGGGGAAAACAGACGATCCTGCATGCCCCCCTCTGCATAAAAAACAAACAGTGGAGCATGTTCTAAGCTCATGTAAAGTAGCCCTGGCTCAAGGAAGGTACACATGGAGGCACAACCAAGTGCTCAAAGAAATTGTACAAGTAGTCTGGGCTAGTACCAACACCACAAAAGGGAGAATCAGGACTCCAAAAGCACCCGCAACATTCTTCACGGCAGGAGGCAGCAAATCATGGCCAAGAACAACAGTGCCACTCGAAACATGCAGGCAGAGTCTGCTGGATGGGGCAGATGACTGGGAGTGCACTGCAGACCTCCCCGAATGGAAGAGTCACCCAGAGGATCATCAGCAAAAAGTGGCATGAGACCAGACATAGTAGTCCACTCTAAGTCAACCAAGCAGCTGATCATGATCGAGCTCACGGTGCCATATGAAAACAGAATGGAGGCAGCTCAAATCTACAAGACTGAAAAGTATGCTGATCTGGCAAACAGCCTGAGGGAGAAGGCTATCAGGTCAAAGTCCTCACTGCAGAAATTGGAGCTAGGGGGTTTGTAGGAACGTCTGCATACAGCCTCATGAAACAGCTCTCAGTTGCAGGGAAGGAAAAAACCAGAGCCCTGAAAGCAATGGCAGAAGCAGCAGAGAGGTGTTCAAGCTGGATCTGGTCAAGGAGGAACAAAAGTGAACTTCATAAGGCTTAATTTCCCTACAAATATCAGGTGTCCCTGTGGCTCAGTGGTTAAAGCGCGAGTCATTAAGTAGAAAATGAGCATGTCCAGAGGGTCATGGGTTCGAATCCCAGCCATGGCTCGTCCCAAGATGGGGAAAAAAAAAAAGGGGCAGCAGAGGGACATCCGGAGTCATGAACCGGGTGTGGCCCAACCCCCCTAGAGTGTCAGGAGATAAGGGCCGAAACACTTGCTTGAAGGGGGCTTCTCTTCTGAGGACTCTCTGC
>JAFLJL010018691.1:0-5000 GCA_018398815.1 Conus ventricosus | reverse complement strand
CGGGAGAGCGTCACACACGCTTTCGAACGGTATATAACACGATGGGGTTCTGTAAGGGTTGCGTTAAGTTTTAGGCGAGTGAAAATGGGTCAATTTGCGTTAAAAGAAGTTCATTTTGATTCGAGCTTAGGCTTTTAAATCTCAATATTAACTAATGTATTGGTTGTTTTGGAGCAAATGGATAGTGCCACGTGACAGTTTAGGGTGTAAGGAACACATTTCTGCAAAAAAGTCAAAATGCCCCAGGTAGACCCTCACCAGCTATTTTCAGCTGTAGCCATGAAGTAGGCCGCGTGAGTTAAGACTGGTTTCGTGGTGGCGGGTCACATATATGCTTTATATACTTTTATGATACTAAGCTGAAGTGATATCCTCTTTTCTGTTTGTTTGTTTAATTATATACCTATGGGTAGCTTTACTACTATATATGTTTTTGTTGTTGTTGTTTTCAAACAATAAAAGCATATAGAAATGGTTAAAAAATAAAATAAAATAAAAAAAATACATAAACAGCACTGCAATCATCTGAGCACTATCCAAACAAATGCCAAGCATGCTGAGAATCCACGGAACTAGGTGCTGTTGCCAGCAGCCAAGTGGTTCACAATGAATGTGGGAAGGGCAGCCAATAAACCTAAAAGACAAATTGAACTGGGGGTTGAAAGTAAGGGTGGTGGTAGAAAGTAGGGGGTGGAGGTTGAAAGTAGGGGGCGGAGGTTGAAAGTAGGGGGTGGAGGTAGAAAGTAGGGGGTGGAGGTAGAAAGTAGGGGGTGGAGGTAGAACAGGGTTCCCACTTCCTCACAGGAAAAAAATTCAAGGGTTTTTCAAGGGTTTCTAAAGGGATATTTAATTTTTAAGGGGCAAATTTAGCCGTACGATTGAAAAAAAAGAGTGAATAATTACCTTACACATGTAATCCAGCCATGATGATAAGGTGATTACACTTCTGTAGTCTTTTCCATGCTCAATATCATATATAAAAAAAAAAAATGAAGTCTTTATACAGAAACTGAGAAATCAAAAAAAGAAAACTTTCA
This sequence comes from Conus ventricosus, assembly GCA_018398815.1. Lineage (NCBI taxonomy): Eukaryota > Metazoa > Mollusca > Gastropoda > Neogastropoda > Conidae > Conus > Conus ventricosus. The sequence goes on along the minus strand of JAFLJL010018691.1, from coordinate 3,963 downwards.
ATCTGCTTTCTGGACCAGTATCTGACATGGGATCTCCAGCTGCTTCTGTTTCAAGTCCTTATTCAATGATTCATCAAAAAGCATGACATATTCATTAATTCTCTTCCGGCAGCTGCAGCGGAGGCCCCCTCTGGCACATTTCAGGAGGGAGCTCTGCAAACTTTTCTTTTAAAATACAGCCACTGTATGTGTTGTGTGGAAGTGTGTGTGAATGGTTGGCGGGCCTGGACTAGCCTAATGCTTGTTTTGAGGCAGGATCGGGAGCGGGGTAACCCCTCTTGAAAAGGTGAACGTGGGTAGCCTTCCTGCAACTCCACACTGAACTGGTTTTTGTTTGTTTGTTTTTTTTAAACTTTTTTTTTATCAAGTTTTGGATGTTGGACAAACAAGCTGTAAAACACAGTGGAGAGTACATGGGCAAACAAGACCTATATCAACCATATGTAGTGTAACACAAAAATACCAAATACTTGATTACATGCGGGAGCAAAAGTGGCCTTTTGAACTGTTTTTTAGTTTGGGTGTTGTGTGTGTGTGTGTGTGTGTGTGTGTGTGTGTGTGTGTGTGTGTGTGTGTGTGTGTGTATCTGTGTGTGTGTCTCTCTCTCTCTGTCTCTTTCTCTGTGTGTGTGTGTGTGTGTGTGTGTGTGTGTGTGTGTGTGTGTGTGTCTCTTTCTCTGTGTGTGTGTGTGTGTGTGTGTGGTGTGTGTGTGTGCGTGTGTGTGTGTGTGTGTGTGTGTGTGTGTGTTGTGTGTGTGGTGTGTGTGTGTGTGCGTCTTTCTCTGCACGTGTGTGTGTGTGTGTGTGTGTGTGTGTGTGTGTGTGTGTGTGTGTGTGTGTGTGTGTGTGTAGGCTAGCTGGTAGGTAAGTTGGGGGGGTGGGGGGGTATGAATAATGTCTTTTAAACAAGAAAGTAGGATTTTTTTTTTTTTTTTAATTACAAATGTGCACACACGAGTCACTTTGTGTCTATGGAGACGACGTGACGATTGATTTGAAGATTCAGTATATGATTTCACTCTTTTTTCAGTTCTAACAGAAAAAAGGAGCAATGCCAAAAGTTGCAAAATATCTAATTTTAGTTTCCCCACGCCAATAGTTCGTCGCAATCGAGTAATATGTTAACATTGCTGCAAACAGTTTCGTGTCGTCTTCAGCAGATCGGAAAGTGATGATTGTTGATGGCATGAATCGTCCACAACATTTCAGCTTTTAACTTTTAACACATCTGTCCCAATTGCTGTTATTGTGGATTGGCTGACGATTCTTACTGAGGAAAGGGTCTGACCTGATGTTGATGAATTTGATGATTGCCGAACGAAGTCCGTAAGACTAACTACCAGCCTACTTGCGTTTTCCAATTCCACATATTTTTCCTTTTTCCGTGACTTGCAACCGCGATTCGCCCACTGCCCGAACATCAACGGTCTTTTTGCACACTTTACGGAAAAACGCATGTTTGTTGTCTCTGCATTCAGTGATCCAGCTTCGATATTCTTCCTTCTGTAACCACAACGGATCAAATGCGCAATATCCCTTAGGCATGATGACAGACGCAACAGTGTTGGCATTCACCGAAGATTAGGGAGCATGGCGCACTTTGTCGGAAGTCGAACTGCGCATGCGCAAACAATAACCAACTATTGAATTGCTTCCCTTTGCTTGAAAAGCAGACGACACACAGAACGATTTGAGAGGCGAAAATCGATGTCCGAAGTCTTGTTCGCGTTTGTTCTCCGATTCGTCTTCAAATGTTACGGTCAGTTTTGGTCCGAAAACAATTTTTAAGCGGATTTCAAGGGATGGTAGGGATATCTGCAGTATTCAAGGGTTTTCAAGGGCCTTTTTGACCCAGTTGTATTTTAAAGGGTTTTCAAGGGTCTTCAAGGGGCGTACGAACCCTGTAGAAAGTAGGGGGTGGAGGTAGAAAAGTAGGGGGTGGAGGTAGAAAGTAGGGGGTGGAGGTAGAAAGTAGGGGGTGGAAGTAGAAAGTAGGGGGTGGAGGTAGCAAGTAGGGGGTGGAGGTAGCAAGTAGGAGGTGGAGGTAGCAAGTAGGAGGTGGAGGTTGAAAGCAGGAAAAGTAGGGGGTGGAGGTTGAAAGTAGGGGGTGGAGGTTGAAAGTAGGGGGTGGAGGTTGAAAGTAGGGGGTGGAGGTTGAAAGTAGGAGGTGGAGGGTGAAAGTAGGGGGGTGGAGGTTGAAAGAAGGGGGTGGAGGTTAGGAATCAGAGCTGGTGGAAAAGGGGAGGGCTGGAGTAGAAGAGAAAGGAGGGGGAAGGGTTAACGACAACTGCAGCATATCATCACCTGACAACGAACTTGTGGAATGGATGTACACATTAGTGATTTTTTTCTGTTTGTAACCTGTCTACCAAAGACAACCTTTTAGGAAAAAACAAAAACAAAAACAAATTCGTTTGTTAAAGTGCATGAAACTGCACTTTATGGAGTCATCATTTAAGAGGGTGGATGGGCGGGGGGAAGGGGGGGGGTGTCCATCTATGTTTTCACATCACCATATTTGCAACAAGCATAATATATTTCTTCACAGAAAGATTCTAAAAACAGAATGCCACACCCAATGATTCTAAGAACAGAACACCACATCCAATTATTCTAAAACAGAGCACCACATCCAATGATTCTAAAAACAGAACACCACATCCAATTATTCTAAAAATAGAACACCACACCAATGATTCTAAAAATAGAACACCACACCAATGATTCTAAAAACAGAACACCACACCCAATGATTCTAAAAATAGAACACCACATCCAATGATTCTAAAAACAGAACACCACACCCAATTATTCTAAAAACAGAACACCACACCAATGATTCTAAAAATAGAACACCACACCAATGATTCTAAAAACAGAACACCACACCCAATGATTCTAAAAATAGAACACCACATCCAATGATTCTAAAAACAGAACACCACACCAATGATTCTAAAAATAGAACACCACACCAATGATTCTAAAAATAGAACACCACCCCCAATTATTCTAAAAACAGAACACCACATCCAATTATTCTAAAAATAGAACACCACACCCAATGATTCTAAAAACAGAATGCCACATCCAATGATTCTAAAAACAGAACACTACATCCAATGATTCTAAAAACAGAACACCACACCCAATGATTCTAAAAAAAGAGACCTCCACATCCAATGATTCTAAAAACAGAACACCACATCCAATGATTCTAAAAACAGAACACCACACCAATGATTCTAAAAATAGAACACCACATCCAATGATTCTAAAAAAACAGAACACCACACCCAATGATTCTAAAAACAGAACACCACACCCAATGATTCTAAAAACAGAACACCACATCCAATGATTCTAAAAACAGAACACCACATCCAATGATTCTAAAAACAGAACACCACACCCAATGATTCTAAAAAAGAGACCTCCACATCCAATGATTCTAAAAACAGAACACCACACCAATGATTCTAAAAATAGAACACCACATCCAATGATTCTAAAAACAGAACACCACACCCAATGATTCTAAAAACAGAACACCACACCCAATGATTCTAAAAACAGAACACCACATCCAATGATTCTAAAACCAGAACACCACCCCCAATTATTCTAAAAACAGAACACCACATCCAATGATTCTAAAAACAGAACACCACATCCAATGATTCTAAAAACAGAACACCACATCCAATGGTTCTAAAACCAGAACACCACATCCACGCCACACCCACTGCCCCTCACCCGGCCCGTTGGGCTGAGGCCTGAACGTCGGCACCAATGCATGATGGTCTTGGCCCTCCACAGTCTCTCTCCTCTGTACCCGCCCTCTTCTCCCAGGTACTTCTGCAGGTATCTCCTCACCGCCACCGCTCGGCTCCACTGCAACAACAGTCCAGGGTGAGCGTCTCCCGTGAAGCGAGTCTGATGTCACAGTCTTGGTTGTAGGATC
>JAFLJL010018689.1:15000-18889 GCA_018398815.1 Conus ventricosus | reverse complement strand
TGGCGTAGAATGTTTTTTTAAATCACAGACCCAGCGATTTTCATCTGTTCAAACTTGGTTACTACTTGACCTTCCTGTAACCCCAAACTCTGACCTGATACTGATAGACTCTGACCAGATTGACGACCAGGATTGATGTACAGTTAGCCTGTAAGTGTGTGTGTGTGCGTGCGTGCGTGCGTGCATGTGTGTGTGTGTGTGTGTGTGTGTGTGTGTGTGTTGTAGGTTTAGGTGTAGGTATGTGCCCCCCTCCTCCCTTTTCTTTTTTTTAACACCCCCCTCCATTTCCTCCACCCTCATGATATCAACATGCAAAAGTAGCATGCACCTACCCACCACCGCAAAACCAGCCTGCTATATCCTCCACCAGTACATACACACATACACACTACCACACCTCCCACTCTTTACCTCATAAGAAAGATACAGCTATCTTCCTTTCCCCTCTCCTACACTCTCTCCATTTGCCACATCAGTCTATTCTTTACTCAGATACCCATCCACTCCCTTTTCTTCATCTGGTTTTCTTTCAGTTTCAGATACTATCCTTCTACATGAATTTCCCTTCCCTCTTTCCTGTATGCATGTGTGTGTGTGGGTGTAGGTATGTTATTCTGCACTGCCCCCCCCCCCCCCCTTTTTTTTTTTTTCCTGTTCCAGTTGTAATGTTAGCCCTTTACTCGTTGATCATACCTATTACTTTCCAGCCACTATCTTATTGCTAGTATTACTACACTTATTATTACTAGTATTACTACACTTACCATTATTACTATTATTACTACACTTATCATTATTGCTAGTGTTACTACACTTATTATTACTAGTATTACTACACATATCATTATAATAATAGTATTACTACACTTATCATTATTACTATCAGTATCAACATCATCCAGCAGTACTGTTTGCTTTCCATTTATTGGTCATATTTTCTATTCCTTTCCACCAATAATTATTATTATCATGATTACAGATATATTTCTTCTACCATTATAACTTTCATTACTATTATCATCATATCATTATTATCATTACTGTCATCATCACCATCATCATTATCATCATTCCTAAAGTCATTGGTGTTGTAGCTATTACTATCATTATCATCACTACCATTATGCTTGAAATAACTATGTCCTATTATCACCAGCCCCATCACCAACAAAGAGTTGTAGTAGTGATAGTAGTAGTAGTTATATAACTTTTAAAAGGATTAGGGAGAGAAAACTGTGAGTGTGTGTCTCTAGATGCATTTGTGTATGTAGGTGTAGGTATGTGGCCCCCCCCCCCCCCCCCCCAACACACACACACACCTCTTCTTTTCTTTTTTTTCTTTTATCAGTATTTTTTTAATTCCTTTTAAAATTTATTTCACTTTCCACCAGAAATCACCTCACTTTGAACTAAAAAGTTGTACTGTTAAATTATGATGATGAGAAATCATCTCAACAGATTTTACCAAGTATTGGCAAAGATTTCTCAACAGATTTTACCTAGTATTGGCAAAAGATTAAACTGTTACAAAAGAATACTCATTCATCACCTTGACAGACTTTTACCAAGTATTGGCAAAAAGATTAAACTGTTACAATGGAATACTCATTCATCACCTTGACAGATTTTTACCAAGTATTGGCAAAAAGTTAAACTATTACAACAGAATACTCATCCATCACCTTGACAGATTTTACCATGTATTGGTATAAAGGTGCACTCTCAAAACATGTGGCATGAATACTATTGGCATAAAGCTATGCTTTCAAAACATGTGGCATAAATACTATTGGCATAAAACTATGCTGTCAAAACATGGGGCATAAATACTATTGGCATAAAGGTACACTGTTAAAACATGTGGCATAAAAATACTATTGGCATAAAACTATGCTGTCAAAACATGGGGCATAAATACTATTGGCATAAAGGTACACTGTTAAAACATGTGGCATAAAAATACTATTGGCATAAAACTATGCTGTCAAAACATAGGGCATAAATACTATTGGCATAAAGGTACACTGTTAAAACCTGTGGCATAAACACTATTGGCATAAAGCTATGCTGTCAAAACATTTGGCATAAATACTATTGGCATAAAGGTACACTGTTAAAACTTGTGGCATAAATACTGTTGACATAATGCTATACTGTTAAAACATGTGGCACAAATACTATTGGTATGGACAGTATCCCTATGCCTGTGTGTGGGTGGTGAAGAGAGCGGGTGAATAGTTTCCCTGTGTGTGGGTGAGGAGAGAGTGGGTGAATAGTTTCCCTGTGTCTGTGTGTGGGTAATGAAGAGAGTGGGTGAATAGTTTCCCTGTGTCTGTGTGTGGGTGATGAAGAGAGTGGGTGAATAGTTTCCCTGTGTCTGTGTGTGGGTGATGAAGAGAGTGGGTGAATAGTTTCCCTGTGTCTGTGTGTGGGTGATGAAGAGAGTGGGTGAATAGTTTCCCTGTGTCTGTGTGTGGGTGATGAAGAGAGTGGGTGAATAGTTTCCCTGTTTTTGTGTGTGTGGGTGATGAAGAGAGTGGGTGAATAGTTTCCCTGTGTCTGTGTGTGGGTGATGAAGAGAGTGGGTGAATAGTTTCCCTGTGTCTGTGTGTGGGTGATGAAGAGAGTGGGTGAATAGTTTCCATGTTTTTGTGTGTGTGGGTGATGAACAGAGTGGGTGAATAGTTCCCTGTGTCTGTGTGTGGGTGATGAAGAGAGTGGGTGAATAGTTTCCCTGTTTTTGTGTGTGGGTGATGAAGAGAGTGGGTGAATAGTTTCCCTGTGTCTGTGTGTGGGTAATGAAGAGAGTGGGTGAATAGTTTCCCTGTGTCTGTGTGTGGGTGATGAAGAGAGTGGGTGAATAGTTTCCCTGTGTCTGTGTGTGGGTGATAAAGAGAGTGGGTGAATAGTTTCCCTGTGTCTGTGTGTGGGTAATGAAGAGAGTGGGTGAATAGTTTCCCTGTGTCTGTGTGTGGGTGATGAAGAGAGTAGGTGAATAGTTTCCCTGTGTCTGTGTGTGTGGGTGGTGAACAGAGTGGGTGAATAGTTTCCCTGTGTCTGTGTGTGTGGGTAATGAAGAGAGTGGGTGAATAGTTTCCCTGTGTCTGTGTGTGGGTAGATGAAGAGAAGGGGTGAATAGTTTCCCTGTGTGTGTGGTGGTGATAAGAATGGGTGAATAGTTTCCCTGTGTCTGTGTGTGGGTGATAAAGAGAGTGGGTGAATAGTTTCCTTCTGTGTGTGGGTGATAAAGAGAGTGGGTGAATAGTTTCCCGTGTGTGTGGGTGATAAGAGAGTGGGTGAATAGTTTCCCTGTGTCTGTGTGTGGGTGATAAAGAGAGTGGGTGAATAGTTTCCCTGTGTCTGTGTGTGGGTAATGAAGAGAGTGGGTGAATAGTTTCCCTGTGTCTGTGTGTGGGTGATAAGAGAGGGGTGAATAGTTTCCCTGTGTCTGTGTGTTGGGTGATAAAGAGTGGGTGAATAGTTTCCCTGTGTCTGTTGTGGGTGGTGAACAGAGTGGGTGAATAGTTTCCCTGTGTCTGTTGTGGGTGATGAACAGAGTGGGTGAATAGTTTCCCTGTGTCTGTCTGTGGGTGATGAACAGAGTGGGTGGCACCCACAGGTTTCGTCTGGCACCGCTAGCTGTGGTCCTTGTGATCTTCTGTTGCAGGCAGTAACAGCTGCATTCTGCTGAAGGGGCCCTGTGGGGGGACCAAGCCCTCGGCCAGCCCTGTCTCTCTTGTGTAAGTACTCTGTTGTTAGTGACATGCATTCTGCTGAAGGGGCCCTGTGGGGGACCAAGCCCTCGCCAGCCCTGTCTCTCTTGTGTAAGTACTCTGTTGTTTGTGACATGCATTCTGCTGAAGGGGCCCTGTGAGTGGACCAAGCCCTC
>JAFLJL010018689.1:0-7500 GCA_018398815.1 Conus ventricosus | reverse complement strand
GGGGGGGGGGTGAGGGGGGTGGGGGGGGGGGGGGTGAAAGGGGGAGGGGGATGTCAGGGGAGGTTTTACCATAATATGTGTGTATAATGGGTCGCAGTACTTTTTCTTTTCTTTTTTCCCTTTTTTTCCCCTTTCTTGCCATTTTACACTCAAGGATGCACCGCTTGTAAAAATAAATATGCACTTTTGACAAAAAGCACAAAAAAAGTTCCAGTTTAAACAGCAATCATAGGTTGTCATGACACCGTTCTGCTCAATACTCAATGTCAAAGACCTTGTGATAGGTCGTCACCACTGTTCTGCTTAATACTCAATGTCAAAGACCATGTGATAGGTCGTCACCACTGTTCTGCTCAATGCTCAATGTCAAAGATCATGTGATAGGTCGTCACCACTGTTCTGCTCAATACTCAATGTCAAAGACCATGTGATAGATCGTCACCACTGTTCTGCTCAATACTCAATGTCAAAGACCATGTGATAGGTCGTCACCACTGTTCTGCTCAATACTCAATGTCAAAGACCATGTGATAGGTCGTCACCACTGTTCTGCTTAATACTTAATGTCAAAGACCATGTGATAGTTCGTCACCACTGTTCTGCTCAATACTCAGTGTTAAAGACCCAGTGATAGGTCGTCACCATTGTTCTGCTCAATACTCAATGTTAAAGACCATGTGATAGGTCGTCACCACTGTTCTGCTCAATACTCAATGTCAAAGACCATGTGATAGGTCGTCACCACTGTTCTGCTCAATGCTCAATGTCAAAGATCTAGTGATAGGTCGTCATCACTCTGTTGTACACACAGACCTATATGTGATAGGTCGTCACCACTGTTCTACACACAGACCTTTGTGTGATAGGTCGTCATCACTGTTCTACACAGACCTATGTGTGATAGGTCGTCATCACTCTGTTGTACACACAGACCTATGTGTGATAGGTCGTCATCACTATTCTGCACACAGACCTATGTGTGATAGGTCGTCACCACTGTTCTACACACAGACCTATGTGTGATAGGTCGTCATCACTGTTCTACACACAGACCTATGTGTGATAGGTCTTCACCACTGTTCTACACACAGACCTATGTGTGATAGGTCGTCATTACTGTTGTACACACAGACCTATGTGTGATAGGTCGTCATTACTGTTCTACACACAGACCTATGTGTGATAGGTCGTCACCACTGTTGTACACACAGACCTGTGTGTGATAGGTCGTCAACACTGTTGTACACACAGACCTATGTGTGATAGGTCGTCACCACTGTTGTACACACAGACATTTGTGTGATAGGTCGTCATCACTGTTGTACACACAGACCTATGTGTGATAGGTTGTCACCACTGTTGTACACACAGACCTATGTGTGATAGGTCGTCAACACTGTTGTACACACAGACCTATGTGTGATAGGTCGTCATCACTCTGTTGTACACACAGACCTATGTGTGATAGGTCGTCAACACTGTTGTACACACAGACCTATGTGTGATAGGTCGTCATCACTCTGTTGTACACACAGACCTATGTGTGATAGGTCGTCACCACTGTTCTACACACAGACATTTGTGTGATAGGTCGTCATCACTGTTCTACACACAGACCTATTTGTGATAGGTCGTCATCACTCTGTTGTACACACAGACCTATGTGTGATAGGTCGTCACCACTGTTCTACACACAGACCTATGTGTGATAGGTCGTCACCACTGTTCTACACACAGACCTATGTGTGATAGGTCGTCATTACTGTTGTACACACAGACCTATGTGTGATAGGTCGTCAACACTGTTCTACACAGACCTATGTGTGATAGGTTGTCACCACTGTTGTACACACAGACCTATGTGTGATAGGTCGTCATTACTGTTCTACACACAGACCTATGTGTGATAGGTCGTCACCACTGTTGTACACACAGACCTGTGTGTGATAGGTCGTCAACACTGTTGTACACACAGACCTATGTGTGATAGGTCGTCACCACTGTTGTACACACAGACATTTGTGTGATAGGTCGTCATTACTGTTGTACACACAGACCTATGTGTGATAGGTCGTCAACACTGTTGTACACACAGACCTATGTGTGATAGGTCGTCATCACTGTTGTACACACAGACCTATGTGTGATAGGTCGTCAACACTGTTCTACACAGACCTATGTGTGATAGGTCGTCACCACTGTTGTACACACAGACCTATGTGTGATAGGTCGTCATCACTGTTCTACACACAGACCTATGTGTGATAGGTCGTCACCACTGTTGTACACACAGACCTATGTGTGATAGGTCGTCATCACTGTTCTACACACAGACCTATGTGTGATAGGTCGTCACCACTGTTGTACACACAGACCTGTGTGTGATAGGTCGTCACCACTGTTGTAAACACAGACCTATGTGTGATAGGTCGTCACCACTGTTGTAAACACAGACCTATGTGTGATAGGTCGTCACCACTGTTGTAAACACAGACCTATGTGTGATAGGTCGTCACCACTGTTGTACACACAGACCTATGTGTGATAGGTCGTCACCACTGTTCTACACACAGACCTATGTGTGATAGGTCGTCACCACTGTTGTACACACAGACCTATGTGTGATAGGTCGTCACCACTGTTGTACACACAGACCTATGTGTGATAGGTCGTCACCACTGTTGTACACACAGACCTATGTGTGATAGGTCGTCACCACTCTGTTGTACACACAGACCTGTGTGTGATAGGTCGTCACCACACTGTTCTCCACACAGACCTCTGTCCCATCTTTCCCTTGCCCCAGCAGACGTCTGTCCCATCTTTCCCTTGCCCCAGCAGACCTCTGTCCCATCTTTCCCTTGCCCCAGCAGACCTCTGTCCCATCTTTCCCTTGCCCCAGCAGACCTCTGTCCCATCTTTCCCTTGCCCCAGCAGACCTCTGTCCCATCTTTCCCTTGCGCCAGCAGACCTTGCTCCTGCCCTGTGCAGTCACTGGCCCATCTGCAGGAGAAAGTCAATGATGGGGGAACCTCCCAGTGCGTGGACGACATTCGTCCACTGTCCACTCCGCTGGTGAGGGCAGGGCGTGAACACTGAAGACGTCCACTCCGCTGGCGCAGGCAAGGCGTGAACACCAAAGAAGCGTGTTGCTTTGCTGCTCAGATGGTTTGTTGAAGCGTGTCACTTTGCCGCTCTGATGGTTCGTTGAAGCGTGTTGCTTTGCCGCTCTGATGGTTCGTTGAAGTGTGTTGCTTTGCCGCTCTGATGGTTCATTGAAGCGTGTCACTTTGCCGCTCTGATGGTTCATTGAAGCGTGTCGCTTTGCCGCTCTGATGGTTCGTTGAAGCGTGTCACTTTGCCGCTCTGATGGTTCATTGAAGCGTGTCACTTTGCCGCTCTGATGGTTTATTGAAGCGTGTCGCTTTGCCGCTCTGATGGTTCGTTGAAGCAAGGGAGGCGATCTCCTGCCTTCATGTTACTTCCCGCTGCACAGTCATACGCACAGGGAGGGGAAGGTGGGGGAGGGGGGAGGGAAGAGAGGGTTGGGGGAACCTGGGGCACCTGTGGTAAGACACGCCGTGATCTGCGAAGATCCCTTCCTTCCATTAAGAAAGGGTGAAAACCGTAGTCGCACCTTCTCGCCACGTTAATGTGGGTGTTTCCTCAGGGGGACATGGGGCAGATTGTTTTCACTAACGCAGCACGGGAGCGGAATACTGGCGCTATATTAAAACTAGATCTCGGCCTCTCCAATCAAGGAAAGCCGCAGGCTAGACCAGTCCAGATGGAGGAGTAAGGCCCCCACCGAGAAAGGAAGGAACTCTGTGCAGGCCCACCGGCGCATGGACACGACCTGACACTGCTCCAAGCCTTACCCCAGCCATGGGATAAATGGCAAGAGCCGAAGTCGGATGTGCTGGTCCTGACTTGTCAGGGGCGTAACGGCAGCACAACGCATCCCCGCTCACATGACAGACAACCTTGGAGAATCTCGATATGGTGCTCGACCGTTGAGGACCCGCCAGGGTGGAAGAGTGCCGGGCCCTGTGCCTCAAATGGGCCCAACCAAAGCTACTGGTGGTCCCCGTGCCCCGTTTCGTGGTAGAGCCAGACGGAGAGCAGAGACCTGGCCTGCCGACCAACCGATGAGGGAGAAACTCTACAGATCTCTGGAGGACCTCCGCCGGACGGCAGCCTTCATCAGTGCATCTGGGGTTCCTGTCTGAGCGAACGAAGAAGAAGAAGAAGAAGACACGCCGTGGAATCAAAAAGCTGAAGAGTGCTTGTCCCGGGCACAGAAGTGGCACGTTGGCAAGTGGCCAGTCCCACGACAGACAGCTCAGCTCACAGGCACACTGACCAAAGCCACGGCTCAGCTGGGTGAGGCACAGGCATAGGGCGGGTGGGCGTTCGCTCAGAGCCGACCCTCACCCACAGCCATGGCTCAGCTGGGTGAGGCAACCCTGGGGGCCTGCTGGGTGGTGTCTCGCACACAGGTTGGATCGTAACAGGCCTGCTGGGTGGTGTCTGAATCACAACAGGCCTGCTGGGTGGTGTCTGAATCACAACAGGCCTGCTGGGTGATGTCTGAATCACAACAGGCCTGCTGGGTGGTGTTTGAATCACAACAGGCCTGCTGGGTGGTGTTTGAATCACAACAGGCCTGCTGGGTGGTGTTTGCTGGGTGGTGTCTGGTTCACAACAGGCCTGCTGGGTGGTGTTTGAATCACAACAGGCCTGCTGGGTGGTGTTTCAATCACAACAGGCCTGCTGGGTGGTGTCTGCTGGGTGGTGTCTGGTTCACAACAGGCCTGCTGGGTGGTGTTTCAATCACAACAGGCCTGCTGGGTGGTGTTTCAATCACAACAGGCCTACTGGGTGGTGTTTCAATCACAACAGGCCTGCTGGGTGGTGTTTCAATCACAACAGGCCTGCTGGGTGGTGTTTCAATCACAACAGGCCTGCTGGGTGGTGTTTCAATCACAACAGGCCTCGCTGAAAACACCACAGACAGTGACCACTGTTTGGTTAACTAGCGTTCAGTTGTCACAGAACTTGGGAGGGTGGGGTGGGAGTGGGGTGGGGGTTAAAGCATCTGTGTGTATGCACATAGATGTCTGTGTGCCGGAGTGGGATGGAAGGGTGAGGGTGAGGGGAGGAGGGACCACGGTGGTGGTGGTGGTGGGGTGGGGGTGGGGTACGTTTAAAAAAAAAATTAATATTTTTTATAGATTTTCTCTGTAACTGTGTGCAATGTGCCGCTAGAATTGTGTGAACCTGAATAATGTGTTCTCTTCTTTGTTTTATTTTGTTTGTTCCAGGCCTGTGCCAATGGTTATTCAGGTAAAGTGCATACATGTAGCGTGTGTGTGTGCGTGCGTGCGTGCGTGCGTGCGTGCCTGCGTGTGTGTGTGTGTGTGTGTGTGTGTGTGTGTGTGTGTGTGTGCATGCATGTGTGTATATGTGTGTGTGCGCACGAGCGTGCGCATGCATGTATGTGTATGTTAAATGTGTGTGAGTAAGTGTGTATATGACTGTGCGTCTTTTGGTGTGTATGTGTGATGTATGAGTATGAGAGGGTGTGTGAATGTGTGAGCGTGTAGTAGTAGTAGTAGTAGTAGTAGTAGTAATACTTAAATTTTTCGTCTTTTCACAAGTTATGTGATATTAGACAATGTGTGTGTGTGTGTGTGTGTGTGTGTGTGTGTGTGTGTATGCACGCGCACGCACTCGCATGTGTATGTGTGTATGTGTCGATGTGTGTGTGTGTGTGTGTGTGTGTGTGTGTGTGTTCACAAAGCTGCAATATTGTAAACCTACAAAGCCACAACATAGTAAGCCTACAAAGCTGCAACATAGCCTACAAAGCTGCAACATAGCCTACAAAGCTGCGACATAGCCTACAAAGCTGCAACATAGTAAGCCTACTAAGCTGAAACATAGTAAACCTACAAAGCTGCAATATAGTAAGCCTACAAAGCCACAACATAGTAAGCCTACAAAGCCACAACATAGTAAGCCTACAAAGCTGCAACATAGCCTACAAAGCCACAATATGTTGAGCTTACAAAGCCGCAAATAGTAATCCTACAAATCCGCAACATAGTCTCACTACAAATCCGCAACATAGTCTCCTTACAAATCGGCATTATAGTCTCCCTACAAATCCGCAACATAGTCTCACTACAAATCGGCAACATAGTCTCCCTACAAATCGGCAACATAGTCTCACTACAAATCCGCAACATAATCTCACTACAAATCCGCAACATAGTCTCACTACAAATCCGCAGCATAGTCTCACTACAAATCCGCAACATAGTCTCACTACAAATCCGCAACATCGCAATCCTACAAAGCTGCTAGATATTAAGTCTACAAATTTGCAACATAGTAAGCCTACGAAGCTGCAACATAGTAAACCTACAAATCCGCAGCATAGTAAGCCTTCGAAGCTGCAACATAGTCTCCCTACAAATCTGCAAAATAGTAAGCCTACAAAGCCACAACATAGTAAACCTACAAAGCTGCAACGTAGTAAGCTACAAAGCTGCAACATAGTAAGCCTACAAAGCTGCAACAAAGTAAGCCTACAAAGCTGCAACATAGTAAGCCTACAAAGCCGAAACATAGTAAATCTACAAAGCTGCAACATAGTACGCCTACAAAGCTGCAACATAGTAAGCCTACAAAGCTGCAACATAGTACGCCTACAAAGCTGCAACATAGTAAACCTACAAAGCTTCAACATAGTCAGCCTACAAAGCTGCAACATAGTAAACCTACAAAGCCGCAACATAGTAAATCTACAAAGCTGCAACATAGTCAGCCTACAAAGCTGCAAATAGTAAACCTATAAAGCCGCAATTAGTAAACCTACAAAGCTGCAACATAGTAAGCCTACAAAGCTGCAACATAGTAAGCCTACAAAGCTGCAACATGGTAAACACAAAACTGCAACATAGTAAGCCTACAAAGCTGCAACATAGTCAGCCTACAAAGCTGCAACATAGTCAGCCTACAAAGCTGCAACATAATAAGCCTACAAAGCTGCAACATAGTAAGCCTACAAAGCCCAACATAGTAAACCTACAAAGCTGCAACATAGTCAGCCTACAAAGCTGCAACATAGTAAACCTACAAAGCCGCAATATAGTAAACCTACAAAGCTGCAACATAGTAAACGTACAAAGCTGCAACATAGTAAACCTACAAAGCTGCAACATAGTAAGCCTACAAAGCTGCAACATAGTAAGCCTACAAAGCTGCAACATAGTCAGCCTACAAAGCTGGAACATGGTAAACCTACAAAGCTGCAACATAGTAGCTTACAAAGCTGCCACATAGTCAAGCCTACAAAGCTGCAACATAGTCAGCCTACAAAGCTGCAACAAAGTCAGCCTACAAAGCTGCTAGATATTAAGTCTACAAATTTGCAACACAGTAAGCCTACAAAGCTGCAACATAGTCTCCCTACAAATCCGCAACATAGTGATC
>JAFLJL010018688.1:7500-22364 GCA_018398815.1 Conus ventricosus | reverse complement strand
AGACGTCCTTTATGGTCATGAGTAAAGTAGACGTCCTTTATGTCACCGAGTGACGTGACGTCCTTTGTGTGACTGAGTGAAGCAGACGTCCTTTGTGTGACTGAGTGAAGTAGACGTCCTTTATGTCACTGAGTGAAGTAGACGTCCTTTATCTAACGACTGACGTAAAGTCTTTCAGATAACGGAGCTATACAGACGTCTTCAATGTGCCCTGAGAGAAGTGGACGTCCTTTATGTGACTAAGTAAAGTAGACGTCCTTTATGTCACTGAATGAAGTAGATGTCCTTTATGCCACTGAGTAAAGTAGACGTCTTTTATGTGACTGAGTGAAGTAGACGTCCTTTATGTGACTGAGTGAAGTAGACGTCCTTTATGTGACTGAGTGAAGTAGACGTCCTTTATGTCACTGAGTAAAGTAGACGTCCTTCATGTCACTGAGTGAAGTAGACGTCCTTTGTGTGACTGAGTGAAGTAGACGTCCTTTGTGTGACTGAGTGAAGTAGACGTCCTTTATGTCACTGAGTGAAGTAGACGTCCTTTATGTGACTGAGTGAAGTAGACCCCCTTATGTGACTGAGTAAAGTAGACGTCCTTTATGTCACTGAGTGAAGTAGACGTCCTTTATGTCACTGAGTAAAGTAGACGTCCTTTATGTCACTGAGTGAAGTAGACGTCCTTTATGTGACTGAGTAAAGTAGACGTCCTTTATGTCACTGAGTGAAGTAGACGTCCTTAATGTGACTGAGTGAATAGACGTCCTTTATGCCACTGAGTAAAGTAGACATCTCCTTTACTCTTAAATGGACTACACGGACGTCTTCTGCATAAGTTGCTGTTTAGACCTCCTTCACTCATCGAAGCTCTACAGATGTCCTCTGCTTAACTAAGCTTTGTAGACCTTCTTTAGATGACTGAGCCAAGTAGACCTTTAGGTGACTGAGCCAAGTAGACCTTCTTTTGGTGACTGATCCAAATAGACCTTCTTTAGATGACTGAGCTACGTAGACCTTCTTTAGATGACTGAGCCAAGTAGACCTTCTTTAGATGACTGAGCCAAGTAGACCTTCTCTAGATGACTGAGCCAAGTAGACCTTCTTTAGATGACTGAGCTACGTAGACCTTCTTTAGATGACTGAGCCAAGTAGACCTTTATATAATAAAGCCGTGCATACGTCTTATGAAAACCGAGCCATGTGGACATCCTTTACATAACTGAGCTGGGGTAAACGTCCTTTATGTAACTGAGGCTATGCAAATGTCGTTCATACCACTGACTATTGTCAGGACAGAGAGCAAGCACAATGAACGATATAAGAAAGAAGACAAACAGAGGGACAAGCCACACCACACAACACAATGAAGCCACAGACAAGGCGCCACGTGCAGTGACAACAACGAGCACTGGAAGAACTTACTGTGCAGACTACCCCAAAAGTGGGATACCCGTCTCTTCCGCGACAGGGCCGGGCAACAACCCCGAAACCCCCGATCCACACCAAATCCCCCAGGGGGGCAGCACAACGGCCCCCCACACACCCTTGGGGAAAATCATCAACAAAAACAGCTCAAACCCGGGACCCCGCTGGGGTTTGAAACCGTCGCAAAAAGGTTTGGCCCCAACCTTTGGGGTGATTGAATATCATTTCCAGTCGCTCCCCGATTTTTGGCCTCCATGACCAAAAAAAAAGGGGTAAAAAAGGGCGAAAATGTGTGGTGAAAACAGTGTGTGGGGAAAAACCCGTGGTTTGGGGAGGGCAGTGTTTTGGCCCAAGACCAGTGTTTTGGTTTTAAAACCAGCCCTGTGGTGAGGCACGTGTGTGGGGGAAGAAACAGTGTGTGGGGAAGACCAGTGTGGGAGGAAGACACAATGTTTGGGAAGAATTGTGTGGTTTAAAAACACAGTGGGGTTTGGGAAAAACAGCATGTGGGGGGAGACACAGGGGGTTTGGTGAAGAAAACATTTTGTGGTGAAGACACAGGGCGTGGGAAAACACAGCATGTGGGGAAGACACAAGGGGGTGGTGAAAACAGTGGTGGGTTTGGGCCGTGTGTGGTGAAGAAACCCCCGTGTGTGTTGAAAAAAACAGAAGGGGGTGAAAACCCGGGAATTTTGAAAACAGGTGTGATGGAAAAACAGTGTGGAGAAGGGACAGTGGGTGGTGTGACACAGTGTGTGATTTAAGACACGTGTGTGATGAAAAACAAAGTGTGCGGTAAGACCCAGTGTGGGGGTGAAGGGCACAGGTTGAAGAAGACCGGGGTTTTGGGGTTTAAGACACAGTGTGTGGAAGACACAGCACGTGGTTTTAAAAACGTGTGTGGTTTTGGGGCACAGATGTGGTTTAAAAACACGTGGGGTGGTAAAAACAGTGTTGGTGAAACACAAATGTGGGTGAAGGGCCCAGCAAGTTTGGGGAAGGGGCCAGTGTGTGGTGAAGCAGGGGTTTTGGGAAAAAACCAAGTGGTGGGGAAGACACCGTTTGGGGGATGAAGGGCCAAACATGTGGGGAAGGGGCCACGCGTGGGTGAAACACAGTGTGTGGGAAGACACAGCATGTGGTGATGACACAGTTTATTGGAATAAAAAAAAATTTTGGGGAAGAAGCAAAGGTGTTAAAGAAAGCACAGTGGGGGTGGGAAAACATGCGGGGTGGTGAAGAACCAGCGTGTGTTTAAGACACAAATTTGGGGTGGGGACACGTGTGTGGGTGAAGAAAAGTGTTGTGGTTTCAGCCCGTGTGTGGTTAAAAAAGCGTATGTTTGGGAAAACGTGGGTGGGGAGACCAGTGGTGGGGCAGGGGCAGTGTTGGGGGTTTGAAAGGGGGGGTTTTGGACCCCAGTG
Organism: Conus ventricosus; assembly: GCA_018398815.1. Classification (NCBI taxonomy): domain Eukaryota; kingdom Metazoa; phylum Mollusca; class Gastropoda; order Neogastropoda; family Conidae; genus Conus; species Conus ventricosus. The sequence goes on along the minus strand of JAFLJL010018688.1, from coordinate 19,521 downwards.
GGGTGGTGTTTTTAAAAGTGTGTGGAGAAAGACCCAGGGGTGTGGGAAAAGGCACATGTGTGGTTAGACAATTTTTGGTGGGGGAAGACACCGTGTGTGGTGAAGGGAAATGTGTGGGAAGAAACAGTGTGTGGTGAAGACAGGTGTGGTGGGAAGGGCGTGTGTGGTGAAGACACAGTGTTTTTGGTGAAGGGCAGTGTGTGGTTTAAGGGCAGGGGTGTGGTGAAGAACGCCTTGGGTTTAAAACACGCATTTGGGGTTTAAGGGCACAGTGTTGGTGAAACACAGCTTTTTGGTGAAACCCCTTGTGTGGGAAGGGCAAAAGTGTGGATGAAACCCAAAAGCAACTGGTTTTAAAACACAAACAATTTGGTTTTTGACACAGTGTTGGTGAAGAACGGGTTTTGGTGAATCCCCGTGTTTTGATGAAGACACCGCATGTGGTGAAGGGAAACCCTGGTGGTGAAAAAACCCAGGTGTGGGTTTTTAAAACACACTAAGACACGTGGTGGTGAAGCACAGTGTTTTTTAAAAACACAGTTTTGTGGGGAAAGCAGGGGTTTTGGGGAAGAAAAGAGGTGTGGTGAAGGGCACCCTTTGGGGTTGAAAAAAAACAGCGTGTGGTGAAAACAGTGTGTGGGGGAAGACACGTGTTTTTTGGGACATTGTAAGGGGAAAACACCAGTGTGCCCGGGGGACAAAAGCATCTGGTTTTAAAACACGTTTTGTAGTGGACCCCAACATGTGGGTGGAAAAAAAACAGTGTTTGAGAAGACCCCGCCCTCTGGTTAAGACACAGGGGTTTGTGAAGACAGGTGTGGTGAAACAGTGTTGGTGAAGACAGTGTGTGGTTTAAGAAAAGTGTGTGGTGAAGACACAGCAAATTTTTAAAACAAAAATGTTTTTGGGAAAAAACACAGTGTGTGGTGAAGACAGTGGGGTGGTTTTAAAAAACAAAAGTGTGTGGTAAAGACGGGGTGGTGGGGAAAAACAGTGTGTGGTGAAGACCAGCTTTTGGTGAAGAACGATTGTGGTTAAAAAACCTCAGTGTGGGGTTTAAGACCAGTGTGTTGTTTAAGCGTGTGTGGTGAAGACCCAGGTGTGGTTTAAAAACGTGTGTGGGAAGACGTTTTGGGGGTTTAAGAACCCCAGCATGTGGTGAAGGAAAAGATTTGGGGTTTTTAAAACCCCCAGTGTGGGTGGGGAAAACACGCAATTTTGGTTTAAGACACGCTTTGGTTTTAAACATTTTGTGGTGAAGACAGTGTGTTTGGGGAAGAAAAATGTGGTGAAAACCAGTGTTTTGGTGAAGAAAAAGGGTGTTTGGGGAAGAAAGTGTATGGTGGAAAAAACGTGTGTGGGGAAAAAGTGTGGGGGGGGAAAGGGAAATGTGTGGTGAAGAAAAGCATTGGTGGGAAAACACAGCAGTGGTTAAAACACGTGTTGGGGGAAGACACAAACATTTGGGGTTTTAAGCAAAAGAAAAGGGGGTTAAAAACAGTGTGTGGTGAAGACTTGTGTGGTGAAGACACAGTGTGGGGGTTAAGACACAGGGGTGGTTTTAAAAACCCAGGTGTGGTTTAAGGGCGTGTGGGGGTGAAGACACATGTGGGTGAAGACACCTGTGTGGTGAAGAAAACCCCGTGGTTTAAGACACAGTGTGTTGGGGAAAAAACAGGGGGGTGGTTTAAGAACATAGGTGGTGAAGGGCACGGGGTTGGTGAAGGGCGGGTTGGTGAAGAAAACAGTTGTGGTGAAGCCAGTGTGTGATAAACAGTGTTTTGGGGGAAGAAAACAGCATGTGGTGAAGACCAGTGTTTGGGGGAAAGACACAGTTGTGGTTTAAGACAGGGGTGATGAAGAAAACAGCATTTTGTTGAAAACAGAAATGTGGTGAAGACAGCCCTGTGGTTTAAAACCCCCGTGGGGTGGTTTAAGAAAACAGCAGTGTGGTGAAGGCACGGGGTGGTGAAGAAAACCCGTGTGTGGGAAAACGCTTTTGGGGAAAACATTTGGGGTTTGGTTTAAGCACAGCATGTGTGGTGAAGACACCCGTGTGTGGTAAGACACGTGTGGGTGAAGACAGTGGGGTGATGAAAAACCGCATGTGGGAAGACAGTGTGTGGTGAAGACGTGGGGTGGTGAAGGGCAAAAGCATGGGTGAAGACCAGCATGTGGGGAAGACACGCAGGGGGTTAAGAACAGTGGGGTGGTGAAGGGCACGATGTTGGTTTAAAACACGCATTGGGGGGTGAAAACAGTGTGTGGTGAAAACGTGTGTGGGGAAACCCAGTGTTGGGGAAGGGCACGTGTGTGGGAAGAAACAGGGTGGGGGGAAAAAACAGGGGTGGGGGTGAAGGGCCAGTGTTTTGGTGAAGACCCCAGTGGGGGTGGTTAAAACCAGTGTGTGGTGAAAAACCACCCGTTTGGGGAAACACAAAAGGGGTTAAAAACACAGTGGTGGGGGACAAAAATGTGAGTGAAGACACGATTTTGGGGAAGACAGGGGTGGTGAAACACAGTGTTGGGGAAAAGGCACAGTGTGTGGGTGAAGGAAAAGTGTGTGGTGGGAAAACACAGCGGGTGAAGAAAAATGTGTGGTGAAGACACCGTGTGTGGGGAAAAACACAGTTTTGTGGAAAGAAGACATAGCCGTGGGGGAAAAAGAGTGTTGGGGAAGACGCGTTTTGGTGAAGGGCACAGTTGGGTGAAGACACAGCATGTGTGGTGAAACACAGTTGTGGTGAAGACAAAAGTGTGTGGGTGAAGGGCAGGTGTGGTGAAGAAGGGAGGTGTGGTGAAAAACAGAATGTTGGGGGAAGACACAGTTTTTGGTTGGGAAACACAGTGTGTGGTGAAGACATGTTTTTGGAAAAACACGCATGTGGTTTAAAACGAGTTTGGTGAAGAAAACGTTTGGTGAAGACAAAAGTGTGTGGTGAAGACACAGCAAAGTTTTTGGGGGGAAGACACAGTGTTTGGTTTTTAAAAACACAGTGGTTTTGGTTGAAGACAGTGTGTGGTTTAAGAAAACAGCATTGGTGAAGGGCACCGTGTGGGGGAAGACACGTTTTTTTTGAAGACACCCGCATTTTGGTGGGAAAAACCCCCGTGTGTGGTGAAACCAGTGTGTGGTTTAAACACCGCCCGTGGTAAGGGCACAGTGTTTTGGTTAAGACAAAAGCTGGGGTGGGACCATTTTGTGGGTGAAAAACCAGTGTGTGGTTAAACACAGTGTGTGGTGAAACAGCATGTGGTGGGAAGGCCCCAGTGGGTGGTGAAGGGCATGTGTGGTGAAGACCCCAAATTGTGGTGAAGGGCACGCTTTTGGTGGGAAAACAGTTGTGGTGGGAAAACAGCTGTGGGGAAAAACGGTGTGGGGAGACAGTGTGGGGCGGGAAAAGTGTGTGTGGTGAAGAAAAGGGGGGTGGGGGGAAGGAACGGGGGTGGGGGAAGACACTGGTGGTGAATACACTTTTGGGTTTTAAGGGAAACCAACGTGTGGGAAAAAAAAGTGAGGTGAAGACCCAAATGGTTTTGAAAGGGCACAGTTTTTGGTGAAAAACACAGTGTGTGGGGAAGACAGTGGGGTGGTGAAGAAAAAACAGTTTTGTGGGAAGACCAATGGGTTAAAACCCCAGTTGTGGTGAAGCAGTGGGGTTAAAACACAGTGTGTGGTGAAGGAAAACAGTGGAGGGGAAGACACCGTGTGGTTTGGGGGAAACACAGTTTTGAGTGAAAAACCCCAGGTGTTGGGCGCAGTTGTGGTGAAGACGGTGTGGGGAACATTTGGTGAAGACACAGGGTTGTGAAGGGCCAGTGTGGGTAAAGAACAGTGGGGTGGTTAACATTGTGTGTGGTGCGGGCGTGTGTGATGAAAAAGTGTTTGGTGTAACCGTGGTGGGAAGACACAGTGTTGGGGGAAGACACAGGGGGGGGTGCGAAAGTGTGGGGAAGACCCCAGTGTGTGGTGAAGAAAACAGGGGGTGGTGGGGAAAAGTGTGTGGTGAAGCACAGGTTTTTTGGTTTAAAACAGGGGGTGGGGTGCGACAGGAGGGGTTTTGCAGAAAAGTGTTGGTGAAAGGCCCAGTGTGGGGTGAAGACAAAAGTGTGTGGGAAGACCGTGTGTTGGTAAAACCCCAGTGGGTGGTGAAAAACACGTGTGTGGTGGCGTGTGTGGTGCAACCGTGTGTGGTGAAGCACAAGTGTTGGGGAAACAGTGTGTGGTGCAGACGTGGTGGTGGAAAACCGTGGTGGTTAAAACAAAAGGTTTGGTGTAGACAGGGGTGGTGCCGCGTGTGTGTGCAGACAGTGTTGGTGTTTTCCCGTGTGTGGGAAAAAACACAGTGTGGGTGAAGACAGGGGTGGTTAGCTGGTTAGGGTAAAGAAGTTGTGGTTTAAAAACATGTGGGGGGTAAAGACGCAAATTTGGGGTTTTAAAACAGTGGTGGTAAAGACACAGTGTGGGGGGTAAGGGGCACAGTGTGTGGTGTAGGCCCCTTGTGGGTGAAAACAGTTTTGTGGTGTAGAAGTTTGTGGGAAGGAAACAGTGTGTGGGTGAGACGTGTTTTGAGAAAAAAAACCGTGTTGGGTTTAAAAAAAACCCGTGGTTTGGGGTTGACAATTTTGGGGGGTGAAGACACAGTTGTGGTGGAGACACAGTGGTGGGGGAAGCGTGTGGGGTTTAAAAACCCCCTTTTGGTGTAGACATGGTGGGAAAAACAGTGTGGGGGGTGAAAGTGTGTGGTGAAGACACGTGTTTTGGGGAAAAAAACACAGTGTATGGTGTAGACAGTGTGTGGTGAAGACACAGTTGTGGTTTAGACAGTGTGTTTGGGAAAAAACAAAGTGTGTGGTTTTTAGACAGTGGGGGGAAAAAACACAGGGGTGGGGGGTTGACAGGTGTGGTGAAGACACCGGGGTGTGTGAAGAGAGGGGTTGGTAAGAAAAAGTGTGTGGTGAAGCCCGTGTGTGGTGCAAAAACAGTGTTTTGGTTTTAAGACCGTTTGGTGAGGACACATGTTTTGGGAAGGGGGCACGGGCATGAAGACACAGTGTTGGGGAAGAAAACAGTGTGTTTTTTGAAGACAGTGGTGGTTTTAGGCAAAAGGGGGGTTTTAAACCCCCGTGTTGGGGTGAAGACCAGTTTTGGTGGGAAGGGCACAGGTGGTTTAAGGGGCACAGCATTTGGTGAAAAACAAAGGGTGAAGACAAGTGTGGGTAAAGCAGTGTGTGGGAGGACAGTGGTGGTGGGAGACGTTTTGTGGTGAAAGGGCAGTGTGTGGGGGAAGACAGTGGTGGTGTAGACAGTGTGTGGTGAAAACAAAAGGGGTGGTAAAAAAACAGGTGTTGGGGAAGACAGGTTTTGGGGGTGAAGGGAAAATGGGGGGTGCAGGGCAGTGGTGGGGAAGGCACAGGTGTTGGGGAAGACACGGGTGTGGGGGGTGTAACAGTGGTGGTTTAGGGCGGTGTGGTTTAAGACAGTGTGGGTGAAGAAAACAGTGGGGTGGTGGAAAGTGTGGGGGAACAGTGTGTGGGGAAGACACGTGGGGTGGTGAAGACCGGTGTGTTGAAGAAAAGTGTGTGGTGAAGAATTTTGGGTTTTAAAACAGTGGTTGGGGAAACAGAATGTGTGGTTTTGGGCAGTGTTTTGGTGAAGGGCAGTGTGTGGTGTAGACATGTGTGGGGAAGACAGTGTGTGGGAAGACCCGTGTGTTTGGGGCAGACAGTGGTGGTGAAGCAGTGGTGGTTTTAAAACAGGGGTGGGGGTGAAGACTTTTGTGGTTTAAAAAACCCGTGTGGGTGAAGGGCACAGTGTGTTTGGGGAAGACGGTGTGGTGAAGACAGGTGTGGTTGGGAAAACACTGTGTTGGGTAAACCCAGCGTGTGGTTAGGAAAAGTGTTTTGGTTTTAGACGTGTGTGGTGAAGACAAATGTGTGGTTAACAGTGTGTGGGAAGACAAAAGTGGTTTGGGAAAGACACAGGGTCGAAGCGACACAGTGTGTGGTTTTTAAAACAAAAGTGTGTTGGGGAAACAGGTTTGGTGCAAAACAGGGTTGGAAACGTGTGTGGGGTAACAGTGTGTGGTGTTTGACAGGGGGGTAAGAGAGGTGTGGGTGTAGACCGTGTGTGGTAAAAAACCCAGTGTGTTTGGTTTTAGAAAAGTGTGTGGGGGTTAAACAGTGGGGGTGAAGACAGTGTGTGGGAAGAACATGTGTGGTGAAGACAGTGGTGGTGAAAACAGTTTGTGTGGTTTAAAAAAACAGTGTGTGGTTGAAAAACCCCAGTGTTGGGGAAGACACTGTGTGGGGAAGACCTGTGTTGGGAAAAAACCCCGTGTGGTTAAGACACAGGGGGTGGTGGGAAAACACAGTGTGGTTAAAACACAGTTTTTGGGGAAGACACAAATTTTTGGGGAAAGACGTGTGTGGTGGGAAGGGCACTGGTGTGGGGAAACACAAAATTGGGGGAAGACACAGGGGTGTGGGGAAGACAGGGGGTGGGGGTTTAAGACACAGTGTGTGGGTTTGGGAAACAGGGGGTGGTTTAGACACAGTGTGTGGTGAAGACAAGTTTTTGTGTTTTAAGGGCAGTTTTGTGGTGAAGCCCCCAAAGGTTTTTGGTTTTAAGACCCCGGTTTTGGTGAGGACGCAGTGTGTTTGGGGAAGAAACAGTGTGCGTGAAACCAGTGTGGGGGAAGAAAAACTGTGTGGGGTGAAGCCTGTGTGGGGTGAAGACTGTGTGGGGGAAGACCGTGTGTGGTGGGAAAAACAAAAGTGTGGTCAAGAAACAGGGGGGTGTTGGGAAAACCCGCATATGGTGAAAACCGTGTTTTGAAGGGCACGTGTGTGGTTTTAAAAAACCACTGTGTGGTGTAAACCAAATGTGTGGGTTCAGACCCGTGTGTGGGGAAACTTTTGGGGTAGGGCGTGTGGGGGTGAAAACACATGTGTGGGTTAAAAACAGTGTGTGGTGGGAAAAAACAGGGGTTTGGGGGACAGCGGGGGGGAGGGCTTTTTGGGGAAGACACCCGTGTGTGGGGGAAGACCGTTGTTTTGGGGGAAACAGTGTTGGTTTGGTGAAGACCAGTGTTTGGGGGTAGACGTTTGTGGGAAGACAGTGTGTGGTGAAGACACAGGGGTGCATTAGACAGGTGTGGGGAAACAGGTGTGGTTGGGGGACAGTGTGTGGGGAAGAAACGTGTGGGTGAAGACACAGGGATTGGTGTAGACATGTGGGTGAAAAACTAAAATGTGTGGTTTCGACAGTGTGTGGTAAAGACACAGTGTGGGTTTTAGCGTGTGTGGTGAAGCAGTTGTGGTGAAAACACAGTGGTTTTCGTGTAGACAGTGTGGGGGTTGGGAGACCGGGTGTGGGGAAGACAGTTGTGGGGAAGGCAGTGTGTGGTTTTTACAGGTTTTGGGGAAGAAAAAAACCAGTGTCTTTTTAACAGTGTTGGTTTAAGACAGTGTGTGGGGAAGACAGGTGTGGTGCAGACAGTGGGGTGAAGAAAAACAGTGTGTGGTGAAAAACAGTTTGGGGGTGAAGACACATGTGTGGTTTAAGACGTGTTTTGGTGAAGACAGGGGTGGGAAAACACCGTGTGTGGTTAAAACACGTGTGTGGTGAAAACAAGGGGTGGGTTTTAAAACAGTGTGTTGTTAAGACAGGTTGGTGAAGACCCAGTGTGTGGTTTAAGACAGTGTTTGGGCAAGACACAAATGTGTGGGGAAACAGTGTGTGGTGAAGACAGTGTGTGGGGAAGACAGTTTTTGGGGGTGAAGAAAACAGTGTGTGGTGAAGAAAAACATTTTGTTTGGGGAAGACAGTGTTTGGTTTTAAAAAACGTGTGGGTGGGAAAACCAGTGTTGGGGCAAAAAGTGTGTGGGGCAACTGTGTTGGTAAAAACCAGTGGTGGTGAAAAACCGTGGTGGTGAAGAAAGTTTTGGGGAAGACAGTTTTTTGGCGACGTGGGTGGGTTTTTAAAAACCAGTGGCGAAGCAGACACGTGGGGTGGTGAAAACACAGTGTGTGGGAAAACAGTGGGGTGGTGCAGGGCTTTTTTGTTTTGGTTTTTAGGGCAGTGTTGGTGAAGACACAGTTTTGGGTTTAAACAAAGTGTGGTTTAGACTTTTTGGTTAGAAAGTTTGGGGAAGAAAACGTTTTGGGGGTGAAGACAGTTGGGGGTTTTAGACAGTGTGTGGTGTTGACAAATGGGGTGGTGAAGACGTGTGTGGTGTTGACTGTGTGTGGGAATCCAGTGTTTGGGGAAGGCCCGTGTTGGGGAAGGGCACAGTGTGTGGTGAAGACCAGTGTGGGTGAAACACAGTGGGGTTTGGGGTAGACAGTGTGTGGGGAAGACCAAAATGTGTGGTGAAAACACAGTGTGTGGGGTTTTGACCCGTGGTGGGAAGAAAGTGTGTGGGGGAAAACAGTTGGGGTTTTGGGGAAGACACAGTGTGTGGAAGACAAAAGTGTTGGGGGTTTAAGACACGTTGTTGGGAAGACAAAAGTGTTTGGTGTAGCGGTTTTGGGGGTAGACAGTGTGTGGGGCAGACAGTGTGTGGTTAAGAAAAGTGTTTTGGGGAAGGGCCCAGTGTGTGGGGGAAAACAGTGTGTGGGAAGCGGGGTGGTTTTAAAGGGCCAGTGTGTGGTTTTCCCGACAGTTTGGGGGTGTGAAAATGTTTGGGTGAAAAACATGTTGGTTTTAAGACGCATATGTGTTGGGAAACGTGTTTGGTAAGAAAAGTGTGGGGTTATTAGACGTGTGTGGGGAAAAAACCGTGTGTGGTAAAGAAAATTGTGGGAAAGGGGCAGTATGGTTGAAGACCGGGGTGTGGTTTTGTGACACAGGTTGGTTTTAAAACAGTGTGTGAGAAAGACACATTGTGGTAAAAGAAACGTGTGTGGTGGGAGACATTGTGTGGTGAAGACCCCCAAGGGGGGTGGAGACACGTGTGTGGGGGGGCAGTGTGTGGTAAAGCAGTTTTTTGGTGTAGACGTGTGTGGGAAGCATGTGTGGTTTTGGGCGTGTGTTGGGTGAAGACTTTTTTTTTGGGTTTTAAAGACCCCAGGTATGTTGTAAAATGGGTGGTGAAAACACAGGTGTGGGGTAGACAATGTGTGGGAAAACACCCGTGTGTGGGGTAGACGTGTGTGGTTTAAAGACAAAAGGGGGTTGGTGGAACCCGTGTGGGTGAAGACACAGTTGGGGGTGGGTAACAGTGTGTTGGGAAAGGGCACAGTGTTTTGGTGAAGACATTGTTTGGTGAAACCGCAAAGTGTGGGAAGACATGTGTGGTGAAAAACGTTTGGGGGAAAAACAGAGTTTTGATGGCAAAACGCAAATCTCCCCCAAAAAACCAGAAGGGAAACTATAATAACTTTTTCTTCTCCCCCCCCCTCTCCGGGGGAAAAAATTTTCTAAACAATTATCAAAAATTTTAAAACTTTTAAAAGTTTTGTTCCCACACTCCAGTGGGGGTACAGAATTCACAAAAATTTCCCCGCTGGGGGCCAAATTTCTTTCATTATTACTTTGCAAACTTTCATATATTGTTTAAAAGGGTTTTTTTTTCTACTGGAGAACAAAATTTATATTTTTAAAGGGAAAATAACAAAGAGGCTTTTAAAAAATAAGAATTTTTAAAATATCCTGATCCTTTGGGGGACAATTTTAAAAAACTTTTGGGGGGCAAAAATGACAGAATTCCCTTTAAAATCCCCTCACCCCCTCCGGGCCCTCGTTCGACCTCTTCGTAAATTAGGTGCTGCCAAAAGCAAATGTTGACCCAATTCCACAGTTTCTGTACCCTCCGGGACTGCCACAGCACCGGGAAAGGGTGAAAACCGAAAAGAAGTCCGTGAAGCAAAACTAATTTTAAAAAACTGAATTTTTGATTTAAATTTTTTTTTCCCCCCTTTTTTTTCTTAAAATCTCTCTCTTTTCTCTCCCCCTTGTCTATACCTCCCGGTAATGAGAATCGGCTCGTTTCCCTTTCCCAAAACCTGTTGGTCAGTGTCCCCAAGCCCTCTCCTTCCTATTCCTTTTTTTTTCCCTCCCGCGCCTTTTGGGGTACCGTTCAGTGAGTTTCGTCTAAAATCTACGCCTTAAACCGCCCGGGGGGATTTAACCAAAGACAACGTCCCCCCTTCAAACCCAAAAATCGCCCTACGGCTGTACGTTTCCCAAACCACCCCCCCCACAAACCCCCCATAAAACTGGGCAGGCCCCTTCAAATTAACTTTTCTTTTTCCTTTCCCCTTCCTTACCCAGGGGAAAAGCTTTATTTAAAAAATAAGGGGAAATACGCGACGGAACGTCCCCAAAGTCACCCCCCTGTGAGGGGACTCACATAAAACCCCAAAGAAAAAACATGCAGGCTGGTGGGGTGCACAGTGAAAAGTCACATGAAAAACAGTGCATAGTGAAAAGTCCCCAAATAAAAATTTTCAGTCCCCGTGAAAAGTCCAAAAAATTTTTTTGGGAAAAGTGAACAGTCACATAAATAAAAGGGCGGCTGGGGCGGTTTCACAGGAAAAGTCACTGAAATACAGTGCACAGTGAACCGTACATGAAATACAGTGGACAGTGAACAATCACAAAGGGAAATTTAGTGCAGGTTTGGGGGCGGTTTCACATTTAACGTCACAGAAAAACGTATTTTTGGGAAAGTGCATGAAATAAAAGTGGACAGGGAACAGTCACAAAAATTCAGTGCAGGTCGGGGGCGGTTTCCAAAATGAACATCACTTTAAAAAACAGTGAAAAGTGAACAGTCCCATGAAATTTCATTTCACAGTGAAAAAGTCAATGGGGAAAAAGTGCACAGTGGGAAAAGTCTTTTGAAAAACTTCAAAGTGAACGTTTACAAAGAAATTTCGTGCACAAAAGAACATCACATGAAATTTCATGCCACAGGAACATTAAAAAGAAATAAGTGCACCGTGAACGGGAAATTTAAAATTTTGTGCACATGAACATTTTACTTTAAAAAAGGGGCAAAAGTGAACAAACACATAAATTTCAGCGCACAGTGAAATTTATATAAATACAAAGCACAGTGAACAGGCACAAGAAAACAGTGCCCCAGGAAAAGTCCCCAAGAAATACATTCACAGTGAAAAGCCATATGAAAAAACCCAAAGCCCGTGAAAATTCACATGAAATACAGTACACAGTGAAAAACCCAATTTAAATACAGTGGGACAGTGAAAAAGTCAAAAAGAAATACGTGCACAGTGAACATCATATGAAATTTCAAAGCAAAATGAAAATTCACATGAAAAAACCAAGGGGGGGGGCCCCAAAATGAACAGTCACGAAATCAGTGCAGGTGGTGGCGGTGCACAAATGAACAGCACATTAAAAAAAGGGAGGGGGCGCACATGAAATAAAGTGCCCCAGTGGCCCGTTCCCCATGAAAAACAGTGCAGGCCCCGGTTTGGGGGTGCAAGTGAAAAGTCACATGAAAATAGGCCCCAGGGGAAAAAGTCCCCATGAAATTCGTGCACAGTGAACGTCACATGAAAAAACAGTGCACAGTGAACTACAAAAAAATACAGTGCACGGTTTAACAGTCCCCATGAAATCCCGTGCCATGAACGGCACATGAAATAAGGCACCCGGGGGTCCCCATTTAAATACGGCACATTTAACAGTCACATGAAAAAAACAGTGTCCCCCGAACAGTCACTTGGGAAAAACAGTGCATAGTTTAACAGTTTACATTTAAAACAGTGCACAGTGAACGTCCCCCCTGAAAAACAGTGACATGAAAAAGGGCCCCATGAAATCAGTGTACAGTGAAAAAGTCACATAAAAACAGTGCACAATTTAAAAATTTACATGAAAAAACAGTGAAAAGGGGAACGTCCGTGAAATACTTTTACAGTGAACGTACTTTAAATTTAGTCAAAAGTTGAAAAATTCACATGGGAAAACATTTTGCGTGAAAAAAGCACAAAAAATACAGTGAAAAGTGAAACCGTCACAAGAAATAAAAGTGTACAGTGAAAAG
>JAFLJL010018688.1:0-2500 GCA_018398815.1 Conus ventricosus | reverse complement strand
ATCTTTTACCGTTTTCTTTTATTTATTTCTAGTTGTATTTTATCATTTTATTGGAGCTCTAACTGTTACTTGTTAATAAATTACTGTTGGAAACTGCATGGTAAACACACACACACACACAGAGAGAGAGAGGAGAGAGAGAGAGAGAGAGAGAGAGAGAGAGTTGCTCTTATAAGTTGAGCTTGGAAATAACACAATTGGGGTCTCTACTAGTAGATTCGCCGATTCTACCAAATCGCCGTCTCTATTCCAAGGTAAGTAGAGATGGCAATCGCTATTTCTACTGGTACAAATGGCAATCGGCATCTTTACTAATAGAACTGGCGATTCTACTAGTAGAGATGGCGATCGCCATTTGTACCAGTAGAAATGGCGATCGCCATCTCCACTAGTAGAATTGCCAATTCTACCAGCTTTCCATCTCTACTCTGACACATACATACATACATTCATACATTCATACATAGATACACAGATACATAGATGGATGAATGGGTGGATGGATGGATGGATGATGAATAGTTAAATAGGTAGATAGACAAATAGATAGAGAGACAGATGTTTATCTATAGACAAACATTGAAAATAAATAAAGAAAACCCGAGGAGTCAAGTATAGCAGACATGAAGTGCAGGGACAATGTCAGTCACCTGAACATGAAGTGCAGGGACAATGTCAGTCACCTGAACGTGTCAGTGCAACTACACACAGCACCAGACCATGGGATGGGAAAGGTTGTTGCTAAATAATAAAAAAATAAAAAAATGGTCAAAGATCGATTTTTAAAAAAATAGATTTGCCGGAACAAAAATAATAACTTCTACGCACGCTACGTCATTTTCAACAGAACGTTTATCGATCCTCAGAGCCTTAGCCCAAATATAACAATCCTAAATCCACCCCTCCCCTCCCGTTGCCTCACACATACACATATCTACATTGCCATCTTTAAAGTATATGATCACACGATGATTTGGATAACTTTTCAAGTGAACCATGCACATTACTGTAGCACATACTGACAGCTGAATTATATAGCATGCAATGGCGCTTGTATACCTCTCTCTCTCTCTCTCTCTCTCTCTCTCTCTCTTGACGTCTTTATAAATTCAGACGTTCGTAATCATGCATTAAGGTATACCACTTCCCCGCTCAAATTCAAACAGACTGTTACTTGAGTAAACATTAACTTAGTTTCAAGGAGAAAAAGTCTCAATCAACCTGTTATGAAGCAGTTATAAACCTAGAAGATAAATGGCATATAAATGTGAATGAAAATAGATAGTATGGGGCCTTATTCGTTCCTTTTGCAGAAGCTCTTGATGTCATTGAGCATAGAGTCATATGCAGAACGCTGTCATCATACTGCTTACTGGGGAGTAGAAGAGAATCGTGCCGACACCAACACGTCTAATAGTGGAGTTTGTACACGAGGTCCCCATGGTTGCGTGCTGGACCCAGCTGTCACAGCCCCGTGACAATGTTGTGTGGACATGCGCGTTAGTATGATGCAGGAGAATGAGAAACTACTTTACGTTGAGAAATTGAACGGGAAAAAAGTGACTAAAATTTTAAATCCTCGATAACAAACCAAAATGGTAGAACACTGTACCAGAAAAGACAGGTGTAAATGAATATTTTTTACTCTGGTGATGTCCCTTGAAAGACATTACCAAATATCAGAAAAACAAGCGCGCGTTCACACACACACACACACACACACACACACACACACACACACACACACACACACACACACACACGCCGCGCGCGCGCGCGCGCGCGCGCACACACACGCGCACAGTGACCTGGAATCCCATGTGCAAACATGTAACTTTGTCCGCTGTCGGTGCTGATAGTATCATTGAAATCCACTGTTGGTGCTGGTAGTGTTGTTTAAATCCACTGTTGGTGCTGGTAGTGCTGTTTAAATCCACTGTTGGTGCTGGTAGTGCTGTTTAAATCCACTGTTGGTGCTGGTAGTGTTGTTTAAATCCACTGTTGGTGCTGGTAGTGTTGTTTAAATCCACTGTTGGTGCTGGTAGTGTTGTTTAAATCCACTGTTTGTGCTGGTAGTGTTGTTTAAATCCACTGTTGGTGCTGGTAGTGTTGATTAAATCCACTGTTGGTGCTGGTAGTGTTGCTTAAATCCACTGTTGGTGCTGGTAGTGTTGTTTAAATCCACTGTTGGTGCTGGTAGTGTTGTTTAAATCCACTGTTGGTGCTGGTAGTGTTGTTTAAATCCACTGTTGGTGCTGGTAGTGTTTTATAATTCCACTTTTGGTGCTGGTAGTGTTTTATGATTCCATTGTTGGTGCCGGTAGTGTTGTTTAAATCCACTGTTGGTGCTGGTAGCGTTGTTGAAATCCACTGTTGGTGCTGGTAGTGTTTTATGATTCCATTGTTGGTGCCGGTAGTGTTGATTAAATCCACTGTTGGTGCTGGTAGTGTTGTTTAAATCCACTATTGGTGCTGGTAGTGTTTTTAAATCCACTGTTGG
>JAFLJL010018687.1:35826-68701 GCA_018398815.1 Conus ventricosus | reverse complement strand
CAAACAAATGACATGGCAAAACACTTATAATTCATCCGCCAGACGAAAAGGACAAATTACAACACAAGGCTTTTGTCTTGTAATTTGTTTCTCCCTTTTGTCTGGTGGATTAACTATAATTTCTCTTTAAAAATAATTCAACATACAAGGTAAGCAGACAGCCACGATTTTGTTTTTGTGTGTGTGGCAAAATTGCCTCTTTACAAGCAGTTATCATTCCTATTGACTTCAACATACAAAAGACAATGGCTTGCTGTTGACCTAATAGGAGTTACCGAGAAAATTGTCATCCTCTACGATAAATTACATTTTAAATTATTGTTGTTGCAATGAGTGGTACTTTTCACATACCTTTGTAGTGAGTTTAATTCATATGCCATAAAATGATAGACACAGCGAATTGCTTTTACCCGTAAATAATACTTTCTATGAAATAGAAAACAAAACAAAACATGTCTTTACGGTAATGTGTACGAGGTTTCTGCCATTTCAATAAATAACTCAACTTTGTGCAACATGTTTCTGCTGAACAAATATGCAGAGTGATGTGTTATTTTCACATTTCATCATTTTCTAAATGCAGATTGTACATGATTAAATGGGTGAAATTTCCAAAGCAGGAAATAAGGGATGAAGCTGGGTCCAGGTGCCACTGTGGCCCCGAGGAGTGAAGGGGCAATGCTCCTTTCAGGATATCTGGCAGCAAAGACCCCCAGAAACCTGGAAAACATGGGGCAATGCTCCTTTCAGGATACTGGGCAGCAAAGATCCCCAGAAACCTGGGAAAAAATGACAACTCTGAAATGCTTTGAAAGCCACTAAGATGCCACCAAAGAGCTTCAATGGTCTCTTCACAGAGGTACTAGGACTTAGCCTGAAAGCTATATTTCTTTAATAAATAGGTTAATATCATGACAAATTCTGTAAACAGTACATAACTCAAATGGGACAGCAACATAGACATTTACTTTAATATCTATCTTTTATTTAATTCTGTGTGTGTGTGTGTGTGTGTGTGTTTATGAGAAAGAGCGAGAGAGAGAGAGAGAGAGAGAGAGAAAAGAGAGAGAGGAAGAGAGAGAGAGAGAGAGAGAGAGGAGAGAGAGAGAGAAGAGAGAGAGAGAGAGAGAGAGAGAGAGAGAGAGACAGTGAGAAAATTCGGGAGTACTTCCAAACATCTGTAATTACTAGTCCCCAAGGTTAAATCCAAAGACTAAAGATGTCAATGCATAGTTTCCAACCCAAATATTTTGGATCATGCCTAGCCTCAACTTTGCTGCAGTCCATTTTCATTTATTGTAATGTATGATAGTTCACCTCATCTCTAAAACTGCTGCAGTCCATTTTCATTCATTGTAATGTATAATAGTTCCCCTCATCTCTAAAACTGATGCAGTCCATTTTCATTTATTGTAATGTATGATAGTTCACCTCATCTCTAAAACTGCTGCAGTCCATTTTCATTCATTGTAATGTATGATAGTTCCCCTCATCTCTAAAACTGCTGCAGTCCATTTTCATTCATTGTAATGTATGATAGTTCACCTCATCTCAAAAACTTTCTTGTGGTTCTTATCATCTGCATGACCACACAGTTGTCTCTTGCAAATCAAGCTGTACTTCAAACCTTGTCTAGCCAAGTCAGCAATGATAAATGAAATAAAAGCAATGATGGCATTCCTTCTTCCACTTGAAGAAGTCCCTTGCACTCGGAAGAATCAGGGATGTCATCAGAGCTTTCTCTGCCACCTGGGCCTGCCTCCATTTATGTCCATACTATCTTGTTTATCTGCATCAGCAACAGCAGCATCTCACCCTAAACAATGGCTAAGTCATGGGAAAGAAGATGAAAGATGAAGGTATTTGAGCAGGTCTGTCTGAATACATTGAAAGAAAAAAAGACTCTCCCAAATAAGGCATTCATTATTTTGCCATTTAACAAACAGAGGATTTCCACCCCATGCGAAAAACTTTTGCCTTTTTTTCAATTCTTGTAGCAAAGTATTTGGTAAGTGAATACTCTTCTAGAACCATGTTCAGACGCTGAGGAATCTTTCTGAAACTGAAAATGCCCCATTTTTTTGCCTTTTGTTATCTAAACAGATTGCACTAATTTATGTATGATTATGGATGAGTCACCCAGCCTGTATCCTGTGCTAGAATGTTGTAAGTGTGTACACAATGGTTAAAAAAAAAACCCATCTCCATCCTATGGGAATTGATCATGAACAAATGTTCTCCTTACTAATTGTAAATCACTTTCTCATCCTTGCTTTTTTCTCTCTAGTGTCTGCAATATCTGTGTTTTGCTTTCAATATCAACCATTCGTACATTCCTTAACATGGTAACACATCATAATGTTGTCTGCCTCTGCCTGGGCTTAATACTGTCTAGCCTTATTCTGCGTTTACCCATCTGACTTTTTCTCTGTTTCCTCATTTTACTTCTTATTCTTTCCCTTCTCCCTTCCGTTGTGAAAGGAATCTTCTCTGACAACCAACGACAATTGTTTGTGTGGAAGAACTACACACAATTGTCAGAAAATACAAATTATCTTTGAGGATGCTCAAAAAAAACCAACCTGCATTCAAATTAAAATTCATAAAATGTAGACCAAGATCACCACAGCTCTTCACACAAAGAAACAGGAAGGATCAATTTCCCTTCCTTCATAACCATCTTTTGTGTTGCGATAGAAAAAATACAAATAAAAGTATGCCTACATCATTTGCATACATTAACTTTTTAATAGACCTGTAAAAAAAAGGAGGATTTGTAACATTTCTAAAATAATTTTCATAATGAAACATTCATTGATAGCAAACTGTTTTAAGGCTGGCCCGTAAGCTTTCTAAAACATACAGAGGGTAATTAGAGTAATCCAAAGTTTTTTGATGCCACCAAAGACCTTGGATTAGTACAGTCAGTTGAATCACCAACTCGTGGTAAGGCATTCCTGGATTTATTTTTTACCAATTGTCCAGGCGCCTTAGGCAATCAGGAATTAATTGCAGGCCTGGGGGATCATGATATAGTTCTCTTAGAGAGCAACTTCAACCCTTTCGAAGAAAACCCCCTAAACGTACCATCAGACTCTGGAACCAAGCAGATTTACCAAAATTGCGCAGGATGCTCGTGATTTCAGCCGTCTTTTTTTGAGGTCCCATAGTGTTTAAAAATAATGTCAGTGACCTTTGGAAGTGTATAAAATCTAACTTGGAATTTATTATGGATGACAACATACCTACTAAAATAACTTCAAGCAAGAACCACCAGCCATGGATTACTACAAAAACTAAACGTTTGTTGAGAAGGAAACATCGTTTCTTTAAGAAATTGAAACTACATCCTAATTCAGAAAAATTACTGGTTAGGGATAAACATATTAAGAGACGGTGTCAGAGAGAATGTAGACTTGCTCACTCCAATTATGTTAATTCGATGATTTCGGAAGGTGATCATCAAAACAAGAAATTATGGTCTTACATAAGGAGTAAGAGACAGGACAACATTGGATTCCAGACCTGAGAAACAACCAGAATAACCTAATACAGGACCCTGAAGGGAAAGCAAACTTACTAAACAAGCAGTTTTGTTCAGTTTTCTCAAATCCCAAACCTTTAATTAACGTTAGACTAAAGGATGATGATAAACTCCCTGAAATGCAAAACATCAAAGTAAACAAAGCAGGAGTATTTAAGTTACTGACCAATATCAATGAAAACAAAGCTACTGGTCCCGATGGCATTCCTGGCAAGCTCTTAAATTATGTGCCAATGAATTGAGTGAGGTATACCAATTACTTTACCAAGCTTCACTGGACCAGGGAGTAATACCTGATGAGTGGCGAGATGCGAGCATTGTTCCCTTATTCAAAAAGGGTGACAAAACAAAAGCAGAGAACTATAGACCTGTATCTCTTACATCCATATCAGCTAAACTACTTGAACACATAATATATAGTAGCATAATGGACCATCTTGACAAATATGACTTCTTAAATAATTCCCAGCATGGTTTTAGACAGCGAAGGAGTTGTGAGACTCAACTTATAACAACTCTCAATGATTTTAGTAACTGTTTAAATAACAGACAGCAAATAGATGCAATTTTATTAGACTTTTCTAAAGCCTTTGATAAGGTTGACCATGAGGGCCTGCTGCTTAAATTAGAACACATTGGCATTGACGGTTCTTTGCTAAAATGGCTAGATCATTCCTCGTTGGGAGAACGCAGAAAGTTGTTGTGGAAGGGTCGTCATCCCATTGTAAACCAGTCTTGTCAGGTGTACCACAGGAACTGTTCTGGGGCCCTTGTTTTTCTTAATTTATATAAATGACATAAGTAGAAATCTCTCTCCTGGAACTACTATAAGGCTTTTTGCAGATGACAGTTTAGTATATAGAACAATCAGAAGCAAGAATGATACTCGCATTCTACAAGAAGATCTAAACGCTTTACAAGAGTGGGAAAGAACTTGGAAAATGGAATTTCATCCCCAAAAGTGCCAAGTGTTGCGTATATGTAACAAGCGCTCACCAATTAGATCAGATTATTCTATCCATAATACTATTCTTAAAGAAACTAATGCTGCAAAATATTTAGGCGTGATTATAGATAGTCGTCTCAAATGGAAAGAACATTACAATTTAGTATGTAAGAAAGCAAATAACATCTTAGCTTTCTTATACAGGAACATCAATGACTGCCCCCAAAAGGTTAAAGACGACTGCTACAAAACACTGGTTAGACCAGTACTGGAATATGGTTGCTCAGTTTGGGATCCTTACCATCTAAAGGACATTGATAACCTCGAAAAGATTCAGAAGAGAGCAGCACGGTTCGTAACAGGGAACCACATCAGAGAAAAGGGGAATACTAGGAAGAACATGAGGAAATTAGAATGGAAACCCTTAGAAGAGAGAAGAGCTTTTATTAAACTTAACACCTTTTTCAAAGGCAGAGCTAAAGTAATTGATATTCCAATGGAACAACTAGTATTGAATAAAAGTAGCACCAGGAGTGGCGGTCAATGTTATACCATACCTGCATCAAATATTGACAACCACTTACATTCTTTTTATCCCAGTTCTGTACGGCTGTGGAACTCACTGCCGGGTGCCATCAAGATCGCCACAAGTGCAATCTCATTCAAGGGACAAATTGATTCGACAGTTTTGAGATCTGCATATTGAGATTTTCTATTTTTATTTCCCCAGATATTTTATTATCACCTGGGCCTGAATTTGGCCATTGCTTTTAAATCGAGTGCGACCCCTTGTTGCCAATTTGCTCCAGGGGCCAACAGTCAGAGCCCGCACTGTTTTATGTTATTTTATTTTATTTTTTAATATGCGCGCTGGTGACCTACTCGTTTTTGAGTGAACCAGTATTTTAGGAAGAAGAAGAAGAAGAAAGTTAACCTGCATTACTGCAGACTATATGATGCTATTCAAATTGTTCATCAACTTTTGATCATTCTTAAAACAATAGATAAACAAACAAGCTTTCCAAGAATTAAATGTAATATACTGTTGAAACATATGCACTGATAAAATCAGCACAAATGCCGTATTCCAATCCATGCTTCAAGTTCTGTCTACACAAAGTCAGAGTCCATCAGATCCTCATAAATTTGCCCTCTTCTCCTTTATATTTGCTGGTCCACTAACCCTCTTGCTACCTGTAGTCCCTCAGATCCTCATAAATTTGCCCTCTTCACCTTTATATTTCCTGGTCCACTAACCCTCTTGCTACCTGTAGTCCCTCAGATCCTCATAAATTTGCCCTCTTCTCCTTTATAATTAGCTGGTCCACTAACCCTCTTGCTACCTCTCGTCCATCAGATCCTCATGAATTTGCCCTCTTCTTTATATTTCCTGGTCCACTAACCCTCTTGCTACCTCTCGTCCATCAGATCCTCATAAATTTGCCCTCTTCTCCTTTATATTAGCTGGTCCACTAACCCTCTTTCTACCTCTCGTCCATCAGATCCTCATAAATTTGCCCTCTTCTCCTTTAAATTAGCTGGTCCACTAACCCTCTTGCTACCTCTCGTCCATCAATCCTCATAAATTTGCCCTCTTCTCCTTTATATTTGCTGGTCCACTAACCCTCTTGCTACCTCTCATCCATCTTACCTTTCCTGCTTCCACATATTGTCCTGTATTCAGCCTCACACCTGAATCCTCTGCCATCTCACAAAATATTCAAAACAGTCAATTCCTTAAAATAGAAAGAAAAACTAATAAAGTTGTTGGCTTACAGGAAACAACGCTGCTTGTGAAAAATCAGAAAAAAGACTGCCAAACTTAATAGTACCCCCCAAAATAACTAAACCTACAATTTATAGATCAATTATTTGATGGGATCTGCCATAACATTACTGCTTTATTGACAAAAAATATTAGTGTGTTGTAATAGGTATTTTCTGTTTAAAACAGACTGATCATGAGAAAGTTCACACTACTAGGTGAATCATGTGGCACAAACACACGTACATACGAATAAAACAGTTGAAGAACTGATCAAATGTAATCAACAAAGTCTCTGATTAAGTCTCTTTGTTTTTGATAACTACTTGATCTTTGCTGCTCTTAGCAGATGATGAGAATTACATCTTTGTCTTTAGAAGAACATTTACTTCATCAAGAAATGGCAAAATCTAGAAGCTTTTTTTTCTTTTTTTTTAATGAAAATAAACGTCTGTGTTAAATCTCAGGGTATGAGGTTAGAAAGGGAGTCGCTAATTATGTACATGCATTCTAATTTTGTCCCTTAACTATGAAAATGTAGATCATCACTTAATACTGCATTTGAACCAACTTTTCACAACAGTACATTTCCCAGAAAACATCAACAAACGCTTCTTCACAACAGCAGAACGGCAACAATCCAGCAAACATCAACATGAAACTTGAAAACCAACAACGTGACCACAGACTTGCTGCACTGGCAGTCTCTCTCACCACCCATCATCCCCATCGGGTGCTTGTCGATGTTGAAGAAGTTCTGCGACACCTGATCAAACCCGATGTAGATGTCACCTTCGTCGCTCACCTGACTGGTACACAACTGCTGACTGCCTGCGACCTTTGTGCTCCCCGATGCGGCCAGTGTCCAGCAGGATGGCCCACTGGTGCCAGGGCATCGCACACAAACCCCTTCTCCTGCAGTTCTTCTATGTCGCCCATACACAGGGGACCCCCTGAATATGAAAAAAAAAAAAAAAAAAAATCAACAACTGACATTAACGATATTAATGATGGAGAGAGAGAGAGAGAGAGAGAGAGAGAGACAGAGAGAGAGAGAGAGAGAGAGAGAGAGAGAGAGAGAGAAGAGAGAGAGAGAGACACACACACACAGACAGACAGAGCTACAGGCAGAGACAGAGAGAGTGAGAAAACATGACAAAGTCTGTGTTATCAAAGCAGTCCTCATCCAAAACTGACAAATAGGGACAGAAACTATTGATGAATAGTCTCTAAATGTACAAAAGAGACATGTATACAAACCTCACAAAATTTTTTCCATCTGTCTATTAGAAAAACCATGTCAAACAAAAAGTAGAGAAACATTTCTCTCACACTCACCCCCCCTAACAATCGCCGTTGTTTGGGAAACTCAGTGGTACTAAAAAAAACTTTGGGAAAAAAAAAAAAAAAAACTTGGTTTGCTGAATCTTACTTGTAAAACAGTTTATGTAGGGTGCTGATTAAAAACTTCAGCAGTCAGCACACAGTTCGGGGGAAAAAGTAATAACATTTTTTTGTAGGGGGCCTGATTAAAATTTGCGGTCCGACACATTCAAGGGGGAATACAAACATTTTCTGGGGTGCCAGATTAAAACTTCACATTCCGCACACAGTTCAAGGGAGAGAAGTACAAACATTTCGTAGGGGGGCCATGTTTAAACTTTACATTTCACACACAGTTTCAAGGGAGAAAGACATAAAAGTTAAAATTTAATGTAGGGGGCCCCTGATTTAAACTTCAGCATGTCGCACCAGTTCAAGGGAGAGAATACAAACATTTTCTGTAGGGTGCCATGATTTAAACTTCAGCATGTCAGCACACAGTTCAAGGGAGAGAATACATAAAATTTTTCTAAAGGGGGCCATGATTTAAACTTTAGCAGTCAGCCACGTTTTAAGGGAGAAGTACATAAAAGTTTTCTGTAGGGGGTCTGATTTAAAAATTCAGCATGTAACACACATTCAAGGGGAGAGAAGTACATAACATTTCTGTGGGGGCCCCTGATTTTTAATTCAGCATGTCAGCACACATTCAAGGGAGGAAAATACATAAAAGTTTATGTAGGGGGGTTTAGATTTAAAATTTAGCAAGTCCGCACACCATTAACGGAGAAATACATAACGTTTACTGTAGGGGTTTCCATGATTTAAAATTTAGATGTCCGCACAATAGTCAAGGGGGAGAAGTACTAACGTTTACGTGGGTTGCCAGATTTAAACTTCACATGTCCGCACACAGTTCAAGGGAGAGAAATCATAACAGTTTTAAAAGTAGGGTGTCATGATTTTAAAATTCAGCATTCCGCACACCCGTTCAATGGAAATAATAACATTTAAGAGGGTTGCCAGATTAAAACTTCACATTCCCCCACACGTTCAAGGAAGAAGTAAAAAACAGTTTACTGTAGGGTTGCCAGATTTTAAAAAATTTCCGCATGTCCCCACACGTTAAGGGGGAAAGTACATAACGTTTACGTGGGGGGCCCTGATTAAACTTTGCATGTCCCCCAACACATTTTAAGGAGAAATACATAACATTTACGTAGGGGTTTCCATGATTTAAACTTCGCATTCCGCACACAGTTCAAAAGGGGGAAATACATAAAGTTTACGAGGGGTGCCCTGATTTAAACTTCAGCTGTCAGCACTCATTAAGGGAGGAAAATACATAACATTTACTGGGGTGGGCCATGATTTAAAATTCAGCATGTGCACCCTTCAAGGGAAGAATACATAACATTTACGAGGGTGCCCTGATTTTAAATTCACATGTCACCCATTTTAAGGGAGAGAATACAAACATTTTTCTGTAGGGTGCCAGATTTAAACTTCAGCATGTCAGCACTCAGTTCAAAGGGGGGAGAAGTACTAACAGTTTACTGTAGGGTCCATGATTTAAACTTACTGTCAGCACACTTCAAGGGAGAGAAAAATTTAAAAGTTTATGTAGGTTCATGATTTTAAAATTTAGCTGTCAGCACACGTTCAATGGAGAAATACATAAAGTTACTGGGGTGCCTGATTAAATTTAGCATGTCCCACCAGTTCAAGGGAGAAGGTACTAACAGTTACTGTTGGGGGCCATGATTTAAAATTCAGATGTGTTCAAGGGGGGAACATAGTTAAAGGGGGGGAGGAAATATTAAGGGAGGGAGGAACATAGTTCAAGGAGGGAGGGCATGTTCAAGGGGGGGGAAACCCGTTCAAGGGAGGGGAGGAAAAACAGTTCAAGGGGAACATAGTTTTAAGGGGGGGAGGAACAGAGTCAAGGGAGGGGGAACAGTTCAAGGGAGGAACATATTCAAGGGGGGGGAGGAACTTTCAAGGGGGGGGAGGAAAACATTTAAGGGAGGGAGGAAAACGTTTAAGGGGGAACATAGTTCAAGGGGGGGAGGAACAGGGTTTTAAGGAGGAACACAGTTCAAGGGGGGGAGGAACATAGTTTAAGGGAGGGGGGAACAGAGTTCAAGGGAGGGGGAACAAGTTCAAGGGGGGGAACACAGTTCAAGGGGGGACAGAGTTCGGGGGGGAGGGAAAATTTCAAGGAGGGAGGAACATGTTAAGGGAGGGGGGGAAAAAAGTTCAAGGGGGGGAGGACAAGTTTTAAGGGAAGGGGGGAACATAGTTCAAGGAGGAACATGTTCAAGGGAGGAGGGAAAATGTTCAAGGGGGGAACAAAGTTCAAGGGGGGGAGGAAAAATAGTTCAAGGGGGGGAGGAACACAGTTCAAGGAGGAACAGATTAAGGAGGGGGGAAATAGTTCAAGGGGGGGAGGACATAGTTTAAGGAGGAAACAAATTCAAGGAGGGAGGAACATAGTTCAAGGGGGGGAGGAACATAGTTCAAGGGAGGGGGGAACACATTCAAGGGGGGAGGAAACAGTTCAAGGGGGGAACAGAGTTCAAGGGAAAGAGGGAAAATAGTTCAAGGGAGGAACATGTTTAAAGGGGGAACAGTTCAAGGAGGGAGGAACAGAGTTCAAGGAGGAGGAACAATTCCCAAGGGAGGGGAACACGTTAAGGAGGAACAAAAATTCAGGGGGGGAGGAACAAATTCAAGGGAGAACACAGTTCAAGGGTGGGGGGAACAGAGTTCAAGAAGGAAATAGTTTAAGGGGGGGAGGAAATAGTTCAAGGGAGGGAGGACAGAGTTAAGGGGGGGGAGGAACATGTTCAAGGAGGGAGGAACACAGTTCAAGGAGGAACATAGTTCAAGGGGGAGGGAAAAAGAGTTAAGGGGGGAAAACAGTTTAAAGGGGGGGAGGAACATATTCAAGGGAAGAACATAGTTCAAGGGGGAGAGGAACATAGTTCAAGGAGGGAAAAGAGTTTAAGGGGGGGAGGAAACAGTTCAAGGGAGGGAGGAACAAGTTCAAGGGGGGGGAGGAACATAGTTCAAGGGGAAAGGGGGAAATAGTTCAAAGGGGGGGAGGAAAAAAAATTCAAGGGGGGGAGGGAAAATAGTTCAAGGGTGGAGGAAAAAGTTCAAGGGAGGGGAAATAGTTCAAGGGGGGGGCACGTTAAAGGGGAACACAGTTCAAGGAGGGGAACAAGTTCAAGGAGGGGGAAAAATAGTTCAAGGGAGGGGCCATAGTTCAAAGGGGGGGAGAACATGTTCAAGGAGAAACAGTTTTAAGGAGGGGGAAAATTCAAGGGAAGGGGGGCATAGTTCAAGGGGGGGAGGAACATAGTTCAAAGGGGAGGAACTAGTTCAAGGAGGAACACAGTTCAAGGGAGGAACATAGTCAAGGGGGGAACACAGTTCAAGGGAGGGAGGAACAATTCAAGGGGGGAACATAGTTTAAGGGGGGGGGAACATAGTTAAGGGAGGGAGGACTAGTTAAGGGAGGAAATAGTTCAAGGAGGGAGGAACAAAGTCAAAGGGGGGGAGGGAAAATAGTTCAAGGGGGAGGAACACAGTTCAAGGGAGGGAGGGAAAATAGTTTAAGGGAGGGGGAAAATAGTTCAAGGGGGGGGAAAAAGTTCAAGGGAGGGAAAAAGTTCAAGGGAGGGAGGAACATATTCAAGGGGGGAGGAAAATGTTCGGGATAACAATTTAAGGAGGAACCCTTTAAGGAGGGAAAATTTCAAGGGGGAGGAACATAGTTCAAGGGAGAGAGGAACAAGTTCAAGGGAGAAGGAAACAAGTTCAAGGGAGGGGGGAACATAGTTCAAAAGGGGGGAGGAACACAGTTCAAGGGGAACAAAAATTCAAAGGGGGGGGGGAACACAGTTCAAGGGAGGGAGGAACATAGTTCAAGGGAAAGGCAAGTTCAAGGGGGAGGAAAATAGTTCAAGGGAGGGAGGAAAACAGTTAAGGGAGGGAGGGAAAAAGTTCAAGGGAGGGAGGAAAATAGTTCAAGGGAGGGGGGAACATATTTAAAAGGGGGGAGGAACATAGTTCAAGGGGGGAACAGAGTTCAAGGGAGGGAGGAACATATTCAAGGGGGGGAGAACACAGTTCAAGGGAGGAGGAACATGTTCAAGGGGAGAGAGGAAAAAATAGTTCAAGGGAAACATAGTTTAAGGGGGGGAGGAAACAGAGTTCAAGGGGGGAAATAGTTCGAGGAGGAACATAGTTCAAGGGGGGGGAGGGAAAAAGTTCAAGGGGGGGAGGGAAAACAGTTCAAGGGAGGGTGGAACAAGTTCAAGGGGGGGAGGAACATAGTTTTTAAGGGGGGGAGGAACAAAGTTCAAGGGGGGGAGGAACATAGTTCACGGGGGGGGGAAACCCCAAATTTAAGGGGGGAACCCGTTCAAGGAGGGGAACTAGTTAAAGGGGGGGAGGGAAAAAAGTTCAAGGGGAGGACCATAGTTCAAAGGAGGGAGGAACATAGTTTAAGGAGGAACACAGTTTAAGGGGGGGAGGAACATAGTTCAAGGGGGGGAGGAACAATTCAGGGGGGGAGGAACAGTTCAAAGGAGGGGGGAACATAGTTCAAGGGAGGAACACAGTTCAAGGAGGAAAAATTCAAAGGGGGGAACACAGTTCAAGGGAGGGGGAACCCTATTTTAGGGGGGGGGCATGTTCAAGGGGGGGAGGAACATAGTTAAGGGGGAGGAACTAGTTAAGGGGGGAAAAATAGTTCAAGGGAGGGGGGAACTAGTTCAAGGGGGGGAGGAACACGTTCAGGGAGGCATATTCAAGGGAGGGAGGAACATGTTCAAAGGGGGGGAGGGAAAATAGTTCAAGGAGGGAGAACAAGTTCAGGAGGAAATATTCAAGGGGAGGAACATAGTTCAAGGGGAACAAACTCAAGGGACTAACTAGTTTTAAGGGAGGGAAAATATTTTAAGGGGGGGAAATAGTTCAAGGGGGGGAGGAACATGTTCAAGGGAAGGGGGGAACATAGTTCAAGGGAAGAGAAAAATATTCAAGGAGGGAGGAACAATTCAAGGGAAGAGGGAAAATTTAAGGGGGGAGAGAAACATATTTTTAAAAGGGGGAAACATAGTCAGGGGGGGAGAACCAGTTCAAGGGGGGAAAATAGTTCAAGGAAGGGAAAACAGTTCAAGGGGGGAGGGAAAATAGTTCAAGGGGGAGAGGGAAAAAGTTTTAAGGGGGGAACATATTCAAGGGAGGGAGGAACACGTTCAAAGGGGGGGGAATAGTTCAAGGGAGGGGGGGGAAAAAGTTAAGGGGGGGAGGAAAATTCAAGGGGGGGAGGAAAAAAAGTTCAAGGGGGGAAAAAGAGTTCAAGGGGGAGGAACATAGTTTAAGGAGGGAGGAACAAGTTAAGGGGGGGAGGAAATAGTTCGGAGAAGGAACATAGTTTTAAGGAGGAAAAAGTTTTAAGGGGGGAGGAAAACAGTTCAAGGGGGGGGAAATGTTTTTAAAGGAGAGAGGAAAAAAAAGTTCAAGGAGGGAGGGCTAGTTCAAGGGGGGGAGGGAAAATAGTTCAAGGAGGGAGGAACCAGTTCAAGGGGGGGAACACAGTTCAAGGGAGGGGAACATAGTCAAGGGGGGGAGGAAACAGTTTAAGGGGGGGAGGAAAATTAGTTAAGGGGGAGAGGAAAAAATTAAGGGAGGAACTAGTTCAAGGGAGGGGGGAACAGAGTTCAAGGGAGGAAAAAAGTTTGAGGGGGAACATAGTTCAAGGGAGGGGGGAAAGAGTTCAAGGGGGAGGGAAAACGTTCAAGGGAGGGTGGAACATAGTTCAAGGGGGGGGGAACTATTTAAGGGGGGGGAGGAACATAGTTCAAGGGGGAGGAACATGTTCAAGGGGGGGAGGAACAATTCAAGGGAGGGGGGGAATAGTTCAAGGGGGAACATATTCAAGGGAGGAACATATTTAAGGGGGGAGGAACATATTCAAGGGAGGGAGGGGAAAAGTTCAAGGGAGGAACATAGTTCAAGGGGAACAATTCAAGGAGGGAACAAGTTCAAGGAAAAACAAATTCAAGGGGGGGGAAAAGAGTTCAAGGGGGGAACATAGTTTTAGGAGGAACAATTTTAAAGGGGGGGGGAAAATAGTTAAGGAGGGGGGAACATGTTCAAGGGGGGAGGAAAAATAGTTCAAGGGGGGGAGGAACAAATTTTAAGGAGGAGGAACTAGTTCAAGGGAGGGTGAAAAAAGTTCAAGGGAGGGGGGGACAAAAGTTTAAGGGGGGGAAGATGTTCAAGGGGGGAACATAGTTCAAGGGGGGGAGGAACTAGTTTAAGGGGAAAAACATAGTCAAGGGGGGGAGGAACAGAGTTCAAGGGAGGGAAAAAGTTCAAGGGGGGGAACAATTCAAGGGGAAAGGGAAAAGTTCAAGGGGGGGAGGACAGAGTTTAAGGGAGGGAGGGCAAGTTAAGGAAGGGAAAATAGTTCAAGGAGGAACTAGTTCAAGGGGGGAGGGAAAATAGTTCAAGGGGGGGAGGAACATATTCAAGGGAGGGAGGAAAATATTCAAAGGGGGGAGGAACATATTTTAAGGGAGGGGGGAAAAGATTAAGGGAGGGAGGAACAAAGTTCAAGGGGGGAACAAGTTCAAGGGGGGGAGAAACATGTTCAAGGGAGGGAGGGAAAAGAGTTCAAGGGGGGGAACATAGTTCAAGGAGGGAGGAACAAATTCAAGGGGGGGGAGGAACAAGTCCAAGGGGGGGGCATAGTTCAAGGAGGGGGGAAAAAGAGTTAGGGGGGGAGGAAAAAAGAGTTGGGGGGGAGGAACATAGTTTTAAAAGGGGAGAGGACATAGTCAAGGGGGGGAGGAACTAGTTCAAGGGGGGGAGAACAGAGTTCAAGGGGGAGGACATAGTTAAGGGGGGGAAAAGTTCAAGGGGGAACAAGTTCAAGTGAGGGAAAACCTTGGTTGGGGAGTCAGCCGCAAAGGGCAAAAGTCCCGGAAAAGTCATTAAAGGGAGGGAAAACCGATGGAGGCCCAACCCGTTCCCAGAGCCAAAAACAAAGAAAAGTTAAAAAAAAAAAAAACCAAAAAAAAAAAGTTGTAAAAACAGAGCAGCTCATTTGTTTGAAACAGTAAGCACTGGTAGCCCAAAAACCTTCCCCCGACAAGCCCTTTAAAAAAGGGGGGTAATCTTTTTGGGAAAATATATCGGCACACTAAGAGAATAACTTTTAAGTTCTAGAAAAAAAAAAGTTATATGTTAGGGATCTTTTGGGAGGGGGGGGGGGGGGGGGGGCAGAAAAAGAAACCCTTGTTTCCCAAAAAAAATTAAAGGGGGGGGAGCTACTTTGGGAGTGCTAGACAACAAAAGAAAACGATTCCAGAAAACCCCCCCCCCCCCCCCCCCCCCCACACACACACACACACACCTTTAGTTTAAAGGATCCAAAAGCCTTTCAGAACGTGATTCACTATGAGAGGGAAGGTTCAGCAGAAGAACAAAGTCTGTACAAGGTGGAAATCTTCTCTGAGAGTTAAACTGACAAAAACAACAACAACAAAAAGCATTTGTATCATCTTTATGATGTATAAATGGGGACTGTTTGTTTAGTGGTTCAAAAGTTAAAGCCTTGTACATTTTGTACCTCACAGTACCTCTGCTGTGCAGCTGGTTTTCCTGTTGGCACCGTGAGAATACCTGACAATGACAGGTTGATTTCCTGTTGGCACAGTGAGAATACCTGACAATGACAGGTTGATTTCCTGTTGGCACAGTGAGAATACCTGACAATGACAGGTTGATTCCCTGTTGGTACCGTGAGAATACCTGACAATGACAGGTTGATTTCCTGTTGGTTACCGTGAGAATACCTGACAATGACAGGTTGATTTCCTGTTGGTACCGTGAGAATACCTGACAATGACAGGTTGATTTCGGTTGGTACCGTGAGAATACCTGACAATGACAGGTTGATTTCCTGTTGGCACAGTGAGAATACCTGACAATGACAGGTTGTTTTCCCTGTTGGTACCGTGAGAACAGCTGACAATGACAGGTTGATTTCCTGTTGGCACCGTGAGAATAGCTGACAATGACAGGTTGATTTCCTGTTGGCACAGTGAGAATAGCTGACAATGACAGGTTGATTTCCTGTTGGCACTGTGAGAATAGCTGACAATGACAGGTTGATTTCCTGTTGGTACCGTGAGAATAGCTGACAATGACAGGTGGATTTCCTGTTGGCACCTTGAGAATAGCTGACAATGACAGTTGATTTTCAAGAGCTTGCCAGGTTCTCACTGACACTAATGCTAAAAAATCTGAAGAGAAAGAAAATGGCAAAAACAGGCTTTCAGATTAAAACTGTGAATACACCATCTAAAATACAACCGTTTCATCAGGTGTGGTTTGTAGTGATAGGAATACACAATGTAAGGCTTTATGGAGTCTGTTGATTATTTCCATACCTTGGAGAGCTCTGCACAGACTGAATGCGGCCCTTGTAAACTTTTTTTAAACCAAAATGGAACTCCCTAACATCGGATCCTCCTCCTCATCTCTTTAACTATCATTGACAAAAGAAGAAAAATTAGTGTAACAGGGCTTAACAATAACCACTGCCTGCTTGCCAATGGCATTGCCATATCGATCAAGCAAAGTTCATTTTGAGCTTGCCCCGATTGGACAAGTAAGTTCAAATTCTGATGACTAACACCCCCCCCCCCCCCTCTCTCTCCTCCGTTTTGCCACCCCAGAGCCAAAATGACAGCTGTCAGAAAGTTCAGAGCCAAAATGACAGCTGTCAGAAAGTTCAGAGCCAAAATGACAGCTGTCAGAAAGTTCAGCGCACACATGCTTCCACCTGTCACAGAGCCCTGACATACTTGGACCACCCACATTACACAATTCATGCACTACCATAGACATTTTCCTGGTGTGTGTGTGTGTGTGTGTGTGTGTGTGTGTGTGTGTGTGTGTGTGTGACTGTCTGTGTATACGATTCTCAAGTAAATTTCTAAAATCCGGAGAAGCGCTAAACCCATCTGGGCAAGTAATTTTTTCTTTGTGAAAAAAAAAGTTACTGTCAAGCCTACAGGTGTACAGGTATCTCCAGTCTGATGATGTGGAAGAGGGACAGCACTTTCACCTGAATGAGGACAGCTGTCCTTCACTGCATACAGCTTCCCCTGGACCTTGAAGAGGGCGATGAGCTCATCGTTGACACACACCAGGTAGCCCTTCTGTGTCCTCTGTCCAACCAAGCCCTCTGAGGACAGGCCAGGCTTGGCAGCTCCAGTCACCATGCTGTTCTGGTCTGTCCTCACCACCTCACATGGGTCAGGGCAACGCATTTGTGGCCGAGACCAGTTGTGTATGTCTGCTCAAATAAAATCAGTTGTCAAGGACCTCATGTGAAAATCATTTTCTGAATATTTGTCATTGTATGCTCTTCATTGTAGACAAATCAAAACAGACTTGTAGTCACTTCTTTTGTAACATGTGTGTGTTGGGGTGCGTGCGTGCATGTGTGTGTGTGTGTGGGCATGTGCATGTATGTGTCAGTGTGTGTGTATGTAAGCATGCATGTCTGTGCGCATGCACACACATGTGAGCATGCTTTCTCATACGGCATGTGTGCTATTCACTCACATATATAATGTTAGCCAGTAAATATGTGTGAGTACATGTGTATTCAATGTGTCATCTGGAAATTCAAAAGCTTAGGACACATGAATGACTCTGAGTGACCATCCTGTTGGATTCTCTATGAACACCGCCTGTCTCGTCATGCCTTGTCTGTCTGGCTGCTCACACAATTTTAATCGGTCTAAAATCACTTGCCTATTAGTTCCAGAACAGTTGTGCATGCTTACACTGTAGTTTTACCATGGCAATCCATTGTTGTTTTACAATGGCAAACCATTGTAGTTTACCATGGCAATCCATTGTTGTTTTACAATGGCAAACCATTGTAGTTTTACCATGGCAATCCATTGTTGTTTTACAATGGCAATCCATTGTTGTTTTACAAAGGCAAACCATTGTAGTTTACCATGGCAATCCATTGTTGTTTTTACAATGGCAAACCATTGTAGTTTTTACCATGGCAATCCATTGTTGTTTTACAATGGCAATCCATTGTTGTTTTACAATGGCAAACCATTGTAGTTTTACAATGGCAATCCATGGTAGTTTTACAATGGCAGTTTTACCATGGCAATCCATTGTTGTTTTACAATGGCAATCCATTGTTGTTTTACAATGGCAAACCATTGTAGTTTACCATGGCAATCCATTGTTGTTTTACAATGGCAAACCATTGTAGTTTTACCATGGCAATCCATTGTTGTTTTACAATGGCAATCCATTGTTGTTTTACATGGCAAACCATTGTAGTTTTACAATGGCAATCCATGGTAGTTTTACAATGGCAATGATTTCTGAGGACACTTGAGGAATCAGCAGTCATAGGGACAGCACTAATTTACGTTTATTTAAACAGTGAACAAGTGGGGTAATTTTTGCTCCCATAAGAAAACCTAACACGGAGTAACTT
Source organism: Conus ventricosus (assembly GCA_018398815.1). NCBI lineage: Eukaryota > Metazoa > Mollusca > Gastropoda > Neogastropoda > Conidae > Conus > Conus ventricosus. Next base: position 50,559 of record JAFLJL010018687.1, on the reverse strand, counting down.
TTATTCAAGACTGGCACAGCCTTTTAAACTTGAATAAAGTCAGACATAGACGAACAATCGTTCGTTCGTCTATGTATTTGTCTGACTTTATTCAAGTTTAAAAGGCTGTGCCAGTCTTGAATAAAAGTTACTCCGTGTTAGGTTTTCTAATGGGAGCAAAAAATACCCCACTTGTTTACTGTTTATCGTTTACTGTTCCCTACCTCATTTCATTTCTGATTACGTTTATTTAGTCATCAGACTTTTAAAAGTCCATTATTACTGCATGATTAATAATCGAAAGTCTTCTAGGTTTAGTGACTCTTATTCGTCATTCTCATGTTCTATGTTATTAAAGTATTTCCACTTCTCAACAAATTTCTGGAGATGTTAATGGTTTGTGCTCTTCGATGTTAGTTGGTAATCTATTCCCTAAAGGTGCGATTCTATTACTAGTACATGAACATTTCTTCTGTTGATATGACTGCACTCTGTAACCATTTTGTCAGCACTGTTTCTTGTCACTTCATAACTGAAAAATATGAAGAAGTCAAGTACTTCATTTCATCTATGTTTTTGAACATCTTGAAGGTTTGAATGAGATCATCCCTAATTCTTCTTACTTTGAAAATTTGATATATCTGTACAACTACCCTATACAGCCAGACGACAGTCTGTTTGAGGGGGGCTCAACACCCTCAAGGGAATCCTCACCACTACCAGTGATGAGAGAAGAAGTGGAAGAAGCCATCGGCAGCCTTCCGGCAGGGAAATCACCTGGAGCAGACAATATTCCAGCAGAGCTGCTCAAACATGGAGGGAAGGAATTGGTCACTCTAGTAACATCGATTTGTCAGAAGATCTGGGACACAAAACAGTGGCCCACAGAATGGACTCAATCACTCATCATCCCCCTGCCAAAAAGGGAAATCTACGCCAATGCCAGAACTACAGAACAATAAGTCTCATTAGCCACACCAGTAAAATCATGCTCAGGGTCATCTTGAATCGACTGAAGAAAGAGGCGGAAGAACACTTGGCGGAAGAACAAGCTGGATTCAGGGCAGGCAGAAGCACAGTAGAAACAGATCTTCACCTGCCGGATACTGATGGAGAAACATCTGCAACACCAGAGAGACCTGTTCCACAACTTCATTGACTTTAGGAAAGCGTTTGACAGGGTGTGGCACAAGGGTCTGTGGCAGGTGCTCAGAAAGTTTGGCATAGAGGAGGGTCTCGTCCAAACCATCCAGGCGCTGTATAACACCACCAGCAGCGCAGTCCTCCTCAACAACCAGATAGGGGACTACTTCAAGACCACAGTTGGAGTCCGTCAAGGCTTGCCTGCTATCCCCGTACTGTTCAATCTTTTCCTGGAAACATCATGCGTGAAACCCTCCATGACTTCCACTCCACTGTCTCCATCGGAGGAAGAACCATCAATAATCTGAGGTTCGCAGATGACATCGACCTGATGGGAGGCAGCAACGAAGAACTACAAGACCTGACAAAGAGACTGGAAGAAAGGCAGGTGCATATGGAATGGAAGTGAGCACAGAAAAAAGCAAAGTCTGGTCAACAGCACAACCAACACCCATGCTGAAATCTACATGAACGGACAAACAGCTTGAAGAAGTGGGCGCTTTCAAATACCTTGGCGCCACTCTCACCAAGACGGTCGCTCTACAACAGAAATCAAGACCAGACTAGCGATCGCAACAGCAGCAATGGCAAAGCTAAACAAGATCTGGAAGAGCAGGGAGATCAGCTTTCCTACAAAGATGAAGCTGTACAAGTCCCTGGTGCTGTCCATCCTGCTGTATGGCTGCGAAAGCTGGACCATGACAGCAGAGACCACCAAGAGAATCCAGACGTTTGAAACTAAATGCTTCAGGCGCTTGCTCGGGATCTCTTGGCAAGACCGGAAGACAAACGACCTTGTGAGGAGCCAAATAACATCACTTGCAGGCCCCCAAGAACCCCTCTTGGCAACAGTCAAGAAGAGGAAGCTGTCGTGGTTCGGGCATGTCATACGCCACAATTCACTGCCCAAAACAGTCATCCAGGGCACGCTGGAAGGCGGCAGACGAAGGGGACGACAAGCCAAATGCTGGATGGACAACATCAAAGAATGGACCAGGATGGATGGCCCTACGCTGATGCGACAGGCAGAGCACAGGGCCGGAGGGCGGTGCCTGGCTTCGAGAGTGTCTCTCATCTCTCCTCTACGCCCATCATGGGCAAGAGAATGATGATGATGTACATGAATAATTTTTAATCCATTGTGCTAATTTTGTTGCTCTTTGATCTTCCCAATCAAAGGCACCTGCCCTTTGAGATATAGATATCAAACGTATTATATTCTAAATGGGGTCTCACAAGTCCAACAAAGTTCAGAAGTGTGCCTCTGTCTATGACGGAAAAGGTTCTTCCTATAAACTGAGCCATTTACTTGATTTGTTGTCTGCATTATGAATATGGTGACCAAACTTCAAGCCTTTGTCAAATATGACCCATATCATATCGATCAATGGTTCTATGTTGATTCCACAAGTTGTCACTTGTTTTACTTGTTACAAAGCATTCTTTGAACAGCTAAACAGGTGCAACCACAAACAGAACATAGAAAATGTTCACCATGACGGATGGCTTTGCCTCAGTCACACATGTATCTATGGTTTTAGCCTGGCTGACCATCAAGTGCACCTCAGTCACACAGGTATCTATGGTTAAGCCTGGCTGATGGTCGAGTGCACCTCAGTCACACACGTATCTATGGTTTAGCCTGGCTGACCATCAAGTGCACCTCAGTCACACACGTATCTATGGTCTAGCCTGGCTGACCATCAAGTGCACCTCAGTCACACATGTATCTATGGTCTAGCCTGGCTGACCATCAAGTGCACCTCAGTCACACATATACTAGGTCTAGCCTGGCTGACCATCAAGTGCACCTCAGTCACACGTATCTATGGTCTAGCCTGGCTGACCATCAAGTGCACCTCAGTCACACGTATCTATGGTTTTTGCCTGGCTGACCATCAAGTGCACCTCAGTCACACACGTATCTATGGTTTAGCCTGGCTGACCATCAAGTGCACCTCAGTCAACAGGTATCTATGGTTTAGCCTGGCTGATGATCAAGTGCACCTCAGTCACACATGTATCTATGGTTTTAGCCTGGCTGATGATCAAGTGCACCTCAGTCCACCCTGTATCTATGGTCTAGCCTGGCTGACCATCAAGTGCACCTCAGTCACACACGTATCTATGGTCTAGCCTGGCTGACCATCAAGCTGCACAAGCCAGTGTGCTTAGCAACGGTCATCAGTGATTGGGAACACTTCAAGTCAATTCAATCAACCTTATTGTCCATCAGAAATTTTTCTTCTCCTCCACAAACATTTCGCAAGTACATAAGACCTTACAAAGAGACATTATAAATCGTTATGTAAAAGCCTGTGTTAGTATATATGTATTTGTATATCAAAACTCACATACCCCTCCCCACCCCCCACACATACACCTGCACACACACACACACACACACATACACATGAAATAAACATTAAATCCATAGACATAAAACATTACATAGATTATGAAAACAATACATAAAAACAGAAACTCACCGCACCAATGCCCAAACACTAAAACACACACACACATGCGTACACACACCACACACACAGAGTCATAGTCACAGTAAATGCAACTTATGTTGATAAATGCGTGCCCAAATCCAGCATGTACTTATTTTCAAACCTGACTAGGATGTTAAAAAATCACTGGGGTTCACAGACTTCCAAGACCTATAACTTAACTGCATTTGTGGCAAACAGTTCAAACAAGGGGCTAAAAATAAGTAAAAGCTATAGGAGTTGGAGGGCATTAAACTTCAGCAAAAAATAATGAAGCCTTTAACTTTTTCATGATGCACCATGCGATTGGCAACTCAGTCAAACTGTTTATGACAACCCGTTCTGTGGTTGCGATGCACCATGCGATTGGCAACTCAGTCAACCTGTTTATGACAACCCGTTCTGTGGTTGCGATGCACCATGCGATTGGCAACTCAGTCAACCTGTTTATGACAACCCGTTCTGTGGTTGCGATGCACCATGCGATTGGCAACTCAGTCAACCTGTTTATGACAACCCGTTCTGTGGTTGCGATGCACCATGCGATTGGCAACTCAGTCAACCTGTTTATGACAACCCGTTCTGTGGTTGCGGCAACACTGCAACCCTAGATGAGCGGTAGTGCTTTTCCGTCACAACTATAAAAAAATAAATAAATAAAAGCACCCCGTTTTCTCGTGTACGGTCTAGGGGATGCAGCTGCCCTAAACATTTAAAACAGGGTTCTAGCCATTAGAACAAATAAGTTTGCATGCACTACCAATGACCTTTGTGACCCCAGAGTAGTCTGAACAACGAGACCCGTCTGGCACTGGAATTTCTGCAAAAGGCACATGTGGAATTTCCTGCCTCACCAATATGTTGGGCAGAAGGAGAAACGTAGCTTTACGTAAGGTGTTAGAATTGGTTCAGAAAAGTAGTTTAGAGGATGTGGGGGGTAAAGAAGATGTACAGGTTCTAGAAAAGAATTTGTGCTTGATTTATTTGCTCTGTGTATTAACACATAACAGTTTCATATGTTGTAATGTCTGAAGCCAAAACAGTGAAAAGTGTGTACAGTGTGCAATGATATATTTTCATTTTTAATATCTTTTTCACTTGGATTACACATTTTGGATACCTCAGGCTTTCTCTGCATCTATTCAATGGAAAGTGAAATTTTATGCCCCTTTTCTTCCTTATTTGATGATGTCATACTAACCAAACAAACGTAAACAAGATTGTGTACTCCTACGTTTTCGTTACGTTCTTCTTCTTTGTTAACTGCCCGCCTTCATCGAGTTGAAGATTCTGGCATCAACAAGGGGGGTTCCGGTTTGCTGTGGGAGTTTGGGTCAGTTTATGCAGCCAGTGCTCACTACCTAACTGCATGGACAGTGGGCAGGGGAAGTGGGGGCCACCACACTCACTATTTCAGGCCTCTAACCATACTTTGGTAGGCCCTACTTTGGAGTGGGTGGGAAGGGTTTGTACTCTAGGCATGGGGTGGGAGGGGATGGGTCGGGGAGATGGGGGCGGGGAGTGTGTGTGTGTGTGTGTGTGGGGGGGGGGGGGGGGGTGAATGGGGATGGGGGGGGGGCAAATCAGAGGTAGGACTGAAAGTCCACCACCGAGGCTGATTGAATTGCCTCAGGTGGGAGCCTATTAAACTCCCTGGTGGTGCGGGGAAAGAAAGAGTGTTTTCTATAGTTCCTGCTGTTGGACTCCAAGGCATACTGGTGCTCATGAAAGTGTCGAGTGGCGTATCCAGTTTTCAAGAGTCTTGGTGCATGATTGGTTCTCGATTGTGATGTCACCATGGTGGTATTTGTACAGTGTTGTCAGGCGGATTCTTCTTCGCCGATCTTCCAGTGATGTCCATTTCAGTTTGATCGAGCATTTCTCCCACGCTCGATGTTTGGCGGTAGCGGTTTACTACCCAGCGGGCAGCCCTCCTCTGGATCTTCTCGAGGGACTGTATATTATTGTCAGTGTGCGGGTCCCAAACTTCGCACGCATATTCCAGCTGGGGGCGCACCATGGTCTTGTATGCTTGGTCTTTGGTGGAGATGGAGCCGACCTTTAAGTTTCGTCGCAGGAAGCCAAGGGTCTTGCTGGCTTTCGTGGCGACGTTGTTTGTGTGTTTCTTCCAGCTGAGATCGGTGGAGATGGTGACACCGAGGTACTTGGCATCGCTGGATCGGAAGACTTTAGTGGGTGGTCTCTCAGATGGTATGTATTTTGCCATCGCTTGCCAAAGTGTAGCGCCTCACACTTGTCCGGGTGGAAGGACATCAGCCACTTTTCTTCCCAGTCAGCAAGTTTGTCCAGGTCTCTCTGCAGATCGTGCTGGTCGGCGGCTCTGGTGATTGTCTTGTGACAGGCCGTGTCATCTGCAAAGAGCCGTACGGTGGAGGTCAGGCCCTTGGGGAGATCATTAATATAAAGCAGGAAGAGGCATGGGCCGAGGACAGAGCCCTGGGGGACTCCTGACTCTACAGACACGAAGGTGGAGGTGACGCCATCAACAACAACTGCTTGCCTCCTGTCACTTAGGAAGCTCTGGATCCAGTTGTTGATGTTGCCGGTGATTCCATAGTGCTGTAGCTTGTGGGTCAGGAGTGAGTGGGACACCTTGTCAAAGGCTTCGCAAAGTCCATGACTAGCATGTCTGTTTGCTTGCCTTTCTCCCTGCAGTAGGTGATCTCATCCACAAGGCCTAACAGCTGGCTGACACAGGACCGCTGCTTTCTAAAGCCATGCTGTTCCCTGCAGAGGATGTTATTGCTCTCTGCGAAGTCCATGATGTTGTGGACAATGATATGCTCCAGCACCTTTCCAGGTACGCTGGTCAGAGAGATGGGGCGGTAGTTTGCTGGTCTGTACCGTTCGCCGTTCTTGAAGATGGGCGAGACATGGGCGGTCCTCCAGTCCAACGGAACAGTGCCAGAGTTGATGGAGGACTGGAACAGCAGCGTGAGGGCGGGTGCGAGTTCGCTGGCGAGCTCCTTCAGGATTCTGGGGGTGATGCCGTTGGGGCCGGGGGCCTTCTTGGACTTCAGGTTCCTCAGCAGCCCTCTTCCCCGACAGTGATGGTGCTGCACGTTGGTCCGTTGGTATTTGGGCTGAGCCCTGTCCTGGCTTCAAAGTCTTCAGGAGTGCAGGGTGTCCTCTTGCTGAATGCCGACTGAAATTGGCAATTTAGGATCTCAGCCTGACCTTGGGCGTCCGTTACAAGGCGGCCATCAACTTTCAGGGAGAGACGTTTGAAGATTCCATCTTCTTGGCTTTCACGTAGCCCCAGAACGCCTTGGAGACTCTGCCACCATCTTTTGTGCTGTCCTCGATGAGACGAGCTGTATGGATCCAATAATTTCTGCAAAGTTGGCGCTGGACTTGACGCTTCAGCTGTTTAAGTTCCTGAAGGTGTCCTGGGTCGCCAGACTTCTTCCACCTCTTGTAGGCTCTGTCTCTCTTACGGATGAGTGCTTTTGTCTTGTAGTCCACCCAGGGCTTCCCGTACTTGGCCTTTGGAGTAATGTGCGGGATATGGGAGTGGACGATCTGGTGCAGCCCATCCCTAAATGCAGTCCAGATCTCTTCAGTGTCACTGCTGGTGTCGAAGGAGGCAAGGATGGAGTCCGCGAGTTTTACAGCAGCAGCGCGTAGTGCAGGCCAGTTTGTTCGCTTGTAGCAGGGGACAAGCCTCCTGGTGTTGTTGCGTCGCTCTGGCTGAATCTGGAGCTCCATGTAGACTGCAAAGTGATCGGAGATTCCCGGAACTCCTTCGGTGCGTGGGACCAGTGTGGGAAAATTGGTTACAAAGAGGTCGAGGGTGTTATTCTCTCTGGTGGGAAGGGGACCATCTGCTGTAACCCCTGGTCGTTGAGGAGGTCCAGGAACTGTGTGTGCAGTCTGGGGTAGACACTGGGAGTCTTGAGGCTGCATGTTGTCCAGTCGAGGGAGGGCAGGTTAAAGTCGCCCCCGATCACCACGTAGGCGTTGAGGGAGGAGACACGCTGGACTGATGCTGAGAAACGATTTAGGCTGTCCTCATCTCCATCGTCCGGTTTGTAGTAGGCAGCAACCAGGAGGTCTTTCCTTCCTTTCAGCTATATTTTGGCCCAAACGAGCTCACAATCAGGGACGGTCAGCTCAGGAACCTTGTAGCTGGTCAAGTGATCGGCAACTGCGACTAGGCAACCTCCACCCTCACGGTTTCTGTCACACCTCCACACTTTATAGTAGGGCGGCAGGATTTCGCTGTCGGCAATGCTGCTATCGAGCCTCGTCTCCGTTACGAAGATAACGTCCGGTTTGGTGGTCTCAATCAGGTTCAACATACCTGGAAGGTTTTTTCACACAGGATCGGGCGTTTACATTCAAGAAACGGAGAGGGCGATTTTTCTGCTTATTCTGGCAGGCCTGTCTGGTTGGTGTGGAGGAGTGGAGTGGCCTGAAGGTGGTGCCCTTGGGAGACGGTAGGGAGGAGTCGAGGAACAGAGTCGTTTTCCCTACGTCATGTAGGTCGAAAGCTGTCAAGCTGTAGTTTGCACAGTCACATACTAAACATTTCCATATAATATCAGATGCTCCTAGTTGTTCATACGAGTCTCCAATGCTCTGATAATCGGCATGGAACCATTGGCCACACCCTTCACATGCGACCCCACGGTCGAAACTTGTGACAGGCTTGTCGCACGTACCACAGTGGTAGCTAGAAAGTTCTGTCAGAAAGCTAGAAAGTTCTGTTGTTTCCGTAACTGTAGTGTTGCTATTGTACCAGCAATATATTTAAGTGTATGCTTATTGCAAAGATCGCCTTTTACCCTTTCCGTTGATACAATAGGTTGTTACGTTTTATTACGTGACGTAAAACAAAATTTTAAAAAATGAGAAAAATGTGCGTCGGCAACGACTGTTAGTGTAAGCACGTGCGGAGCACGCAGCGGCAGGGATGTGACGTTGCACTGCCGCGCCAGTCGCAAAAGGCCAAATCCTATTTCTTTAGAACACTGCAGAAGGGGTTCCCAGTCACATTCTGTGAGTGTGAGCGAGACCGATTCGATCAGAACGAACGAGAATCACCAGGTTCATTCAGAAGTGACAGTCAGTCAGTCTGCGAGCCAGGACACTTACTTACCGTCGACTTTAACACCAAGAACTTTGATAAAGATTTTTTGTTCAATATCAGATGACATTTTGACATCAACTAAATTTCATGTGCACACACAGCCCCACTAACCCAAAGGAGGGTCCACGCCTCTCCTTGGGTAAACATAAACAATCTCCTGGCGCCGATTTTGTACTTCCGCCTTTTTCCCCAGCCAGTTATGTCCCATGGTTGCCAGTGTTGTTTTTTTTTCCCCTTCATTTTTATTTCATGTTTCGTTAATAGAAACTCAGGTGTATTGACCATAGAAAATTTGTATTTTCCGTTTTCATTGCGAGCAGCAGGCTGATTTATTGCAAACACAAATGCCTTTACTTCTTGAATATGCCCAGCTGTCTTGCCTAATCGTGTTCTATCCATTTACAATAAACAAGAACACACACTGTGAGCCGAATAATTAGAACAACAGGCAATACACAAAACTACACATCGCGTAGATAGATAGAGTTTTTTCTTGGTAATAATGGTAGTAAAAATGTGGATATGTTTTCTGTGGCTTCTAGCTCGAGGCCCTCTGTGCTCTATGTGTTTGATCTCAGTTAGTTTCAAAGTGCAGGTGACTGCAGGCGAAAATTGAAATAAATTTAATAAGAAACAAAGGAAAAAACTGTCCAACTGAAGGTGGTGGTGCCTTGCCGTTGAGACGTTTGCTGGGGAGACCTAGGCCTACTTAATTTCATTTGGCGACAATTATGTTTCTTCAATGCAAACGCAAAACGTAGATTTGAAAAAAAAAATCAGAATGAGAATAACTGTTCATATCACAAATTCATCCAAACTGATCAAGGTCAAATATTTTTGTAAGGACATCTGGCCGGCTCTTTAAGAACAGCGAAACTTCTTTTTTCTGCAAAATTCTGATGAAAAGATAATTTCATCTACAAGGGAAGCAATGCAAAACAACTTCTAGCAGACGAGGAGAGTACTTAGGGAGGCACATGCAGACGGCTGAGGTCAAACAGACCAAGAGCGTTTTGTTGTTTATAGAGGTATGGTGAAGATTTTTTAAAGTAAATTTGATCGAAGTTCTGATGATTTATTTTCTCTGGAAAAGATTGATGTTGTTTCAGTTGGTTAAATTCTGGGGTGTATGTCAATAAATGCCACAATCGGCAAATTTTAATGGATTATCTCTCCCATTTTACGGTGTTTATAAATGATCTCCCTGTAGAATTAAAGAGTACATGCAAAGTCTTTGCAGATGACACAAAACTGTATAACTCCCCAAAATTACAAAAGGGAATTACAAAAGGATATTGAAACATTAGTACAGTGGTCTGATACTTGGAACCTATATTTTAATGCAGAAAAATGTAAAGTACTTCAGGACAGGATCAGGATCAGGATCAGGATCAGGGGCGTTGTATCAATACAACTTACCCTATTTAGGGCTTTTTACGCCCTTCTGTATGTATATATCCTTTTTTTTTTTTTTTTTTCAAAACCCTTTGGGTTTCCAGTCATAGGCTAGCTAGACTTATTATCCATCAAATTCATATCTAATTTTTGTTAATAATTCATGTTTATCTATTGAGGTTCTTGAACACATTAATACTGGGTGCACGTTTGATGTTAAGTGTTAGTTTATTCCAAAAGTTGGTTACTCTATTGGTAAAAGTAAATTTTCTTAAATTCGTTCTAGAATATTGTTTTAAATATCTTATCTTCACTGTTCCTTGTAACATTCTTCTGCGGAGTACAAAAAAAGCGTGCTTTATCAACATCATCAATTTCATTAAATATCTTGTATGCCTGAATCAAGTCACCTCTTATTCTTCTTGCCTTAAGTGTTGGAAGTTGCAAATATTTTAATCTTTCCTGATATGAGTAATCTTTTATATTATGAATCATTTTGGTTGCTCTTCTTTGTACCTGTTCTAGAGCTTCTGATTGTCTCTTTAGCATTGGATACCATTTCAGTGTTGCCATATTTAAGAACAGGTCTAACTAGTGTCTTATATAATTGCAAAAAAGTGTCCTTTTCCATAAATGTAAGGTTCTTTTTATTATTCCAATCATTCTGTTAGCTTTATTAATACTATTTACAATATGATTGTCAAATAATAAGTTTTTGTCAAAAGTCACACCTAGGTCTTCTCTTCTTCACATTTAGATACTTTTATTTCCTTGCCCCCAATTTTCATTATATACTCCTTTTGTGGGTTTGTTTTACCAATATGAAGTACTTTACATTTTTCTGCATTAAAATATAGGTTCAAGTATCAGACCACTGTACTAATGTTTCAATGTCCTTTTGTAATTCCTTATGTAATTTTGGAGAGTTATACAGTTTTGTGTCATCTGCAAAGACTTGCATGTACTCTTTAATTCTACAGGGAGATCATTTATAAACACCGTAAATAATATTGGTCCCAAATACTCCCTTGTGGTATCCCACTAATAACATCAGCACTATGAGAGAAGGAGCTACCAATCCTTACCTTCTGAGTTTTTTGATAAAAAGTCTCTAACCCAACCAAGTATATTTCCTATTATTCCATAAGACTCTAATTTCTTTAAAAGTCTTTCATGTGGTACTGAATCGAATGCTTTTCTAAAGTCTAAATACAAAACATCTATATTCTCTCCTTTATCTATCTCCCTTTTTGAAGTCTTCATCACTTCTAAAAGTTGAGTCACACAAGATCTTTTTGCACGAAATCCATGCTGACACTCAGCATATAATTTATTTTCTGTCATATGTTTAATAATAGCCTCTCTAATATTGGTAAAACAAACCCACAAAAGGAGTATATAATGAAAATTTGGGGCAAGGAAAAAAAAAGTATCAAAATGTGAAGAAGAGAAAGACCTAGGTGTGACTTTTGACAAAAACTTATTATTTGACAATCATATTGTAAATAGTATTAATAAAGCTAACAGAATGATTGGAATAAAAAAGAAACCCTTTACATTTATGGAAAAGGACACTTTTTTGCAATTATATAAGACACTAGTTAGACCTGTTCTTGAATATGGCAACACTGTATGGTATCCAATGCTAAAGAGACAATCAGAAGCTCTAGAACAGGTACAAAGAAGAGCAACCAAAATGATTCATAATATAAAAGATTACTCATATCAGGAAAGATTAAAATATTTGCAACTTCCAACACTTAAGGCAAGAAGAATAAGAGGTGACTTGATTCAGGCATACAAGATATTAATGAAATTGATGATGTTGATAAAGCACGCTTTTTTTGTATCCGCAGAAGAATGTTACAAGGAAACAGTGAAGATAAGATATTTAAAACAATATTCTAGAACAAATTAAGAAAATTTACTTTTACTAATAGAGTAACCAACTTTTGGAATAATAACACTTAACATCAAACGTGCACCCAGTATTAATGTGTTCAAGAACCTCATAGATAACATGATTATTAACAAAATTAGATATGATTTGATGGATAATAAGTCTGAGCTAGCCTATGATGGACCCAAAGGTTATGAAAAAAAAAAAAAGGGTATATACAGAAGGGGCGTAAAAAGCCTAAAATAGGCTAAGTTGTATTGATACAATGCCCTGATCCTGATCCTGATCCTGATTTTCTCTTCTCGCTCTTTTTTTTTCTCTTAAGTGGCAATCTGTAAATTACCATGAACATCAACTGGGGATTATTAATGCTTTATGGAAGTAGAAGAGGACTTAAAAGAAGAAGAAGAAGAATAGAGTAACCAACTTTTGGAATAAACTAACACTTAACATCAAATGTGCACCTAGTATTAATGTTTTTAAGAACCTCATAGATAAACATGAATTATTAACAAAAATTAGATATGAATTTGATGGATAATAGGTCTGAGCTAGCCTATGACTGGACCAACGGTTCGAAAAAAAAAAGGATATATTCATACAGAAGGGGCGTAAAAAGCCTAAATGGGCTAAGTTGTATTTGATACAACGCCCCTGATCCTGATCCTGATCCTGAAGAAAGAGAGAGAGAGAGAGAGAGACAAGACAAGACAAGACAAGACAAAATTCTTTATTTACGAGGATAATAGATAAGCACTGATGTGCTTTTTTACATCCAGTCCTCGCCCTGTGTAGGGTCAACAATATAAAATAAAAGGCAACAAAGGAAGCATGCAAAAGTGACTAGAACTACAATACAATAGGGGATTAAAATTTAAAAAGGGAAGGGGAAAAAAAAAAAAAGAGAGAGAGACGCAGGAGCGAAGGGAGTGCGGGGTAAGCCTGCAGAGAAAGAGAGAGAGGGGGGGGAGAGAGAGGAAAAGAGAGGGGGGGGGAGGGAGGGAGGGAGAGAGAGAGAGGGTGGGGAGGAAGAGGCTAGAGTGGGTGCGATAAGAGAGCATGTTTAGAACAATCTGACAATCAAAAAATTCAAAGAGATACAAAACAATCAATTTTGAAACACCGGGGAGGGGGGGGGGGGGGAGAAATAAAGCACAAATGGAGGTGGGAAATGCATAATGATAGCCCAGTCGCCACGGGTAGGAAGGGATACCATATGGATAAAAAAGAGAAGAGAGAGAGAGAGAGGAGAGAGAGGAGAGAGAGAGAGAGAAGAGAGAGAGAGAGAGAGAGAGAGAAAGAAGAAGAAGAAGAGAAGAAGAAGAAGGAAGAAGAGAGAGAGAGAGAGAGAGAGAGAGAGAGAGAGATTTCATGAGTGAAAAACAAATTATGCATATGACATCTTGTTACACACGTCAAGACACACCACAGTCCATTGGAAAAGTGGGACCTTTAGAGCCTTGGTATGGGTAGCATAGCATGCATTCTCAGTATTATGATCTGCATCGTGACAACTGAGTAGCATCATACCCCCCCCCCCAATACTCAGTGTGTGTTTATGTGCGCATGTGTGTGTGTGTGTGTGTGTGTGTGTGTGTGTGTGTGTGCACTGGCATATCTGCACACAGTGTGTGTGGAGCTGCAAGCCTAAGGAGTTGTGCATGGTCAAAACAGCTGTCACTTTCTCTGGTGTCACTCTCTGTTGAAAGACTGCTGTGTACCTTTGTTGCTGTTAGATAGAAATTCAGCTGTTTCTATCTGTTTGACAGCTCTCTCCACAGGACTCCCCTCTCAAAGATAAAGTTATGTTACAAATTGATTATTGTGAATATTAACAACATAGCTGATATTACCTGCTGTTTGTGTGTGTGTGTGTGTGTGTGTGTGTGTGTGTGTGTGTGTGTGTGTGTGTGTGCGCGTGTGTTCTTTTTCACTTTTTATGAATGAACCATTTAGCCTAACAGTGTCGTGGTTGGTTAATGCTGTGAATTTTCATGTTACAATGAATAGTACATCACTGGATCATTGTCACACAAAGAAAACTACGTTTAAAATGCTATGTAATGTTTTGAGTGTTCATCAAGTTCTGAGGCACTGATATACCTCTGAGACTGATTGGGCTTGAAAGATTTATAAATATAGCAGTGGAAAAGTGGTTAAAGACTCAGAATCAAAAACTACAATCAGATTCTGACAAACGTTCACCCCACACAACAGTCGTCCCACCGGCCTCGCTGCCACAACAGCAACAGTGAGCTGACGAAGACAGGGTGACCCTGTCGAAATATTCTCCAAGTAAGTTTTTTTATTCTGAGTCTTTAAGTTTAACTACTTTTCTAATGTCGAATCCAGAATCCAGAAACCTTTATTCTTATTTATAGCATGAATTAGGCACTGGCACATCTGCACACCTGAAAAGTTGGAAGAATGTCTGGTCCTAATTTTATCCCAACTGCTGCCATGATTGAAACCTAAGACTTTCATACTGGACAACCTCTAATGCTTCGTCCACTTAACTCTTTTCAGTCTTTACTCCTAAATTATCTACCTTTTCTCTTTGATTCATTACTGACAAACACTTCGAAATAAGGTCTGCGGCAGTAGACAAAAAATTGGGAACAGAATTTTTTTTCATTTTATCCATTTTTTTTTTTTTGTTTCTTTTCCTTTTTTTTCATCGTGTTAGAAAATTTTTTTCATGTTTT